>JAQGBM010000141.1:0-17174 GCA_034698405.1 Symphylella vulgaris | reverse complement strand
ACGCGCGTCTACACGAGGATTTCAAGCAGATTTCGTTATCTGGATATCGTTATCCTGATATCGAAGTTCTAGTGTAGTCTAGGTCGTCAAGAGGATTTCGAGCAGATTTCCTTATCCTGATATCGAAAACCTAGGTCTGACTCGCGCTCGCTGTTTGGGAGGCGATTAAAGATTGCAGACGGATCAATTTAAGTGAAATTTTCCGATTCTTTTTAGAATCATTCGCCTTTTGACGTAGTAGCATGGCACGGAAACTACACACCTTACAAATACGATCTACGAAACTTCATGACAGTCAATACAGTTTCATTTGATCACTGCGTAAAGTATTTTTATTTTTTAAAATATTTTTTATAGTTGAACAAAATAATAATATTTTTCGTAAATAATTGATTATAGGATCCTTCAATTTTTACTGTACTGACGTGCCCATCGGTTAGACCTGGTGTTGCCATTGCCGATTTCGTAATTTTCCCCCCACGTTGGTCAGTCGCCGAAAACACTTTCCGACCACCCTATTATCATAGTAAGTTTGTGGAATAAATTTCGGTTAGGCCTGGGTTTAAAAACCCTAGTTACAGTGGCTAGAATAAGTTAAGTGTGTTTACGGCCCCTCTAACGAATTTTAACGTTCTATCAGGAAACTGTATGTCCGAGTTTATGGGACTTGTTTATGGCCAGTACGAAGCAAAGGAAGGCGGCTTTCTACCTGGAGGAGCAAGCCTTCATAGCATGATGACACCACACGGTCCCGATTCAGCTTGCTTTGAAAAAGCATCCAATGCTCCCAACACGCCTATAAGGGTTGCTGACGGAACAATGGTAACTTAAGAGTGAATAAATTATGAATATATATTATTTATTAATAAACACTAAAACTTTTCTTGCAGTCTTTTATGTTTGAAACCAGCTTAAGTATGACCATCACTCAATGGGCAGCACATGAAAGCATTGATGAGAATTACTACCAAGCCTGGCAATCGTTACCTAAATTGTTTCAAGGTGCCAAAATAAACTAAACTTCACTCAATTTGAAAAGCAATATTGGGACAATAAATAAATTTAATCAAGAAAAATGTGCCTGCTATTACTGTACGTTTTTCAGAGTCAGGATTAAAACTTGTAGGAAAAATTGTTGAATATTTACTGCCTTGAGAAAGATCTAGGCTAGGAGAAAAACAATTTAAAAGTAATTAATTTCTCACATTCAGTAGGATTTTTTAAAATTAATATCTAAGATAGGCCTAGTTTTCATATAGATGATATGGTATTAAAAACTCCAAACTCCAATAATTAAAAACTGATAAAAATTACCAAATTATTTTAAAAGGAAACAAATAATATGAAGTACTGCACAATTGTATTATAACCCAATTATAGGTCATCTACATTTATTAGAAAGACTATTTTAGAATTAAGTTTAAATATGTTACATTAATTTTTTATCATTAACAGAAGGTCTACTTGTAATTTAAATACCACCAATCATTTGCTTTCCCTTGCGTTCATGGTATGGCATACCTGCCCTACATTTCTTTTCATATCGATTCTGCAAGAAATAAAATTTAAAATTAATACGTACAACAAACAAAATAGAAAATACTGGCATGTTGAAAAACTTATTAACTTACCCTATCCCATTTGAGAAGCTGAGCATAACCGACAAGAGGTAAAATACAACAGAATATCCAAACTGTGCCAGTTCTTAAATTTGGCTTAAAATGTTCCAGGAAACTAACACGGGCAGACATCCACCTCTGCATTGCTGGATCAAACTGAAATTAAGATATTATCTGATATTATATTACGGTATTGGTATGATTGCAATTGCATCCCATAACAGCCAGCAGCAGGACAGGATGCCAGTGGGTATCCTTCGTTCCTGGCACCAGTAGGAGCATCGTTGGTGTTATTTAAGTCGCGGATAGGGAGAAATATAAAAATAGGTAAATTTAGCATAATTTGCTATTAGCATAGCTTAAATAATGTAAGGTTAGGTTAGAAACATCTATCTTTCAACGCCCAAATTAGCCCAAATCGCCGCGCTATTAGTCTACCAGGCGGTGCCAGGAACCAAGGATTGCCCAGGACAGTTACTCATGGCACGGTGCTTAAAGAGAACCTAGAACGAGTGCTGAAGGTGCTCCCAAATTATTAATTAATGATATTCCAGAAAATAAATACATTTCCCAGCAGTAATAATTTAGTACATTTTGCATACAAACTAAAAGTATTAGCCACTTGAGGTATTAGCCTATTACTAAGTTTTTTAGAAAACTTACCACATAGCCACCTTCGCATTTCATATGACGGTATGGATTGTAGTACTGTCTGTTATATTCTTCCTTAAGAATAGCTGCTCGCTTTGCTCGTTCAAGAACAAGTTTCTGCTCTTCAATAGAAAGATTGTATTGAACTGGTTTATTTGGCGGAGAAGGCATATCTTCGAAATAACCAATTTAACCACCCCAAACAAAACGTAAATTTACCAAAAAATTACCATCAAATTCAAAATGGCGGACGAGTTGTATTTAGCTTTTTAAAAGCATAAATCTTCCAAAACGATGACTGCCTATTCGTGGCTAAAATAGCCACCATACTCCCACACAAACCCGTAAAAACACGTATTAATGGAATAATAATGAAATTAATATCAATAAAAATTGATCTGAGGTTATTTCAGGGCAATAAAAGTTTCAGAAAATACAAAAATAAAACTTTGGTAGTGGCGCCATCTATCCCCACACAAGGAATATAAACCAAACAGGACAGCTATTTTCTTTTGTTTACTTTGGTTTCATTCTCTGTAAATAGCGCCATTGTAAAATCTTGACAGGTAAGTAGGCTTAAATTTCTTAAATAACTACGCAAAAGGTTTAAATTGTTTAAATATTGGTTATTAGAACGGAGATCAATGATCTGCAGTTAAAAATATGATAGTAAACAGTTCATAAAATAATAAATGTGATATAAAAACAATACCAAATCGATTAATAAACAACTGCTTTTACCTGCTGTTACCATATCGATCGAATGACTCGATTACAAAATCGCTTAAATATTATAAATTAAAGAATTAAAATACATACAGTGACCAAACTAATTTAATCCTCGAAATACATTGCAACTAAATACTGTATATTTGGAGATTAAAGTCACACAAATTACAGGTTTATTTTAAAATGCCGCAATGATACAATATCATCCCAAAGCTGGCGTTTAATTTCCAATTTCCATATTATGTTTAGAACTGTATTCCTATTCCTAATTAAACTGATTGATGTAAACAGACGTAAATGTTCTTGGATATTAAAAATCATGTGATCATGTTTACATAATCGAGCTGAAAGGGTAACTTATTAACTTTGGCGGGATTAATTCAAACTGACCATAGGCTATTTATTTACCCCAAGGCTACCCCATCCCATATGAGTTAGTTATCATATAAAAGCCTAGGCCTACTCAATTTCAGTGGAAATTTTATTTCAATGTAATCTTGGAGAGGCTACCAGCATGTTTATTCTCCTACTCTCATAGGATTCACTGTGGAGGCTGTGTCGCATAATTGTAGCCCCCATTATTACCAACCAAAAATTTTGATGATTCATGGGAAACTATGCTGATGAGTAGGCCCTATTATAGAGTACAGCATTATCAGCATAGCCTATAATGTTAATAAGGCAAGCCATGCAAACCATGTCATACTGGTTTGGTTGGTAGTTCTAGCCTATGCCTCAGCCTTCATGGTACAGTAATGTTAAAATAAAAAATATATGTTTCTTAGATTTGGCAGAAGGCAGCTACTTTAATTTGACCCTTCTTCGGTCATGAAGAAAGGCATCCTCTTAATTCACCAGTCACCACACAGTAAAACACATCTTGTAAGTATATTTTTAAGTCTCTACAGCACAAATTGTTCGTGTAGTTTTAGTCTATGATTTGTATTGATTGATTAGCCTAGCTAAATTAATATTTCTTTGTTAAACTATACAGATTTGACTCTCTAAAAGCAAGAGGATGATTAATAAATCAAATTCCAATCATAAACTGGAGGGGGACCATGACACACCAAGCAAAGAGTCTGGTCGCAATAATGGCGAAAAGTCTACAAAAAAGGAGGCAATGGATCGACCGCGGGTTGGTCGACCCTCATTGTCCAACTCAGCTGTTTACAGTGGTGATGGTTCGTTCAATAATAATATTCTAAAAGTTCAGCACCCTCTAATTTTATAATTTATTGTTTTAGGTGAATTTTCCTGGGAAGATTATCTAAAGGAGTCCAAGTCAGTTGCGGCCGATTCCTCATTTTTTAAGCAAGTAAGTTTAAAGCAAACTCCTGCCCCATTGGTTCAGTGGTTAGCGACTAGCGCATGAGTGGCATTGGTCTCCGCGTTGTTGATTAAAGTCATGCTCCGTCGGGTGTGGTCAGTACTAGGATGAGTGGTCTGTTCCACAACCATTTCATTAGGCCCATTCCCCTTGAGTTACAGGGTCCATAAGGACTAAAAGACTCAGTAAATAAAACGCATAATCATCATCATCATCGACTAGCTGACTTTCCTCTGAACCCAGAAGGAACGCGGTTCAAACCCCGACTGGGGCTGGTAAGAATTTTCGGGTTCATAGAGTGAAATTCTTGAAGTGGCGGCTCGGATGAGAGTTTAAACCGAGAGCCCTTTGCACTCTGCACATTAAAAAGATCCCTCATACATGTTTGTAAATCCTGTCTCTAAGTAAAATTCAAATCTCACCAGTCTTTGGGTTATGACCTTCTTTATCGCTTACCAGGCATTTAAAAAATAGACTTAGATCTTTTTGGATCAGAAGTTTAAACCCAGCCTGTCCTTTCTCTCTGCAGATTTATTAAGGATGATTTTTTTTTCTTTAAGCACTCAACTATTCCCGAAAATGATTTCCATATTGGAATGAAACTAGAAGCCTTGGATCCAAGAAATATGTCGTCCACATGCATTGCAACCGTCGTCGGTTTACAGGGACCTCGTCTCCGTCTAAGACTAGATGGCGGAGACAATAAAAATGATTTTTGGCAACTAGTCGATTCTTCCGAACTTCATACCGTGGGGACGTGCGAAAAAAACGGCGGAATGCTTCAACCACCTCTAGGATTTCGAATGAATGCTTCATCTTGGCCAATGTTTCTCACAAAAACACTAGGGGTTTCTGCGGAAGTCGCCCCATCAAAATGCTTTAAAAAGGTATAGGCCTATTATACCGGTAATTTTTTCTCTATAAATTATTAAAGACGTGGATGACTGGTATAGGAAATTCCATGTTAAAAATGAAAGTATCAAGAAAATTGTGATTTTTTTCTCCTAAGAGTAAACCCTTCTGATGAGATTTCCGTTTTAAAAATGTCAGGTCACCGTCGAAATTCGGGAGATAAGCCCCAGAAGTTTGTATCTAGGTTTCTATGAAAGCGCAAATATTTTATGCAACTTTAGAACCTAAAATCTCCGGAATTTCTTCGGTAACGTAACGTTTTTAAATCGGAAATATCAGGCTCAGAACGGGTTATCATATTATAGTAAAAAAAAAATTCACAATTTTCTTGAAACTTTCGATTCACGTTTCAACGTCCTTTTAAAATTTATTTAATGGATCAAGGAAGATTAGAAAAATTTTAAATTTTTTTAGGAACCTCCGACTCCTCGAAGCAACGAATTTCAGGTTGGAATGAAGCTGGAAGCCGTTGATCGCAAAAATCCCCAGCTTATCTGTCCCGCAACGGTGGGTGCCGTAAATCAGGAAAACATCCATGTCACATTTGACGGTTGGAGGGGCGCATTCGATTATTGGTGTCGATACGATAGTAGAGACATATTTCCTTGTGGCTGGTGCAAAAGGAGTGGCTACCCTCTTCAGCCACCCGGACAGAAGGGTTTTGGCAAGTACAAGACCAAAAATACGTGCGATGTAAGCAATGGAATCTCTAGTGGTCAGAATGCCGTCACAATAACAGAACCCGATACCAGTAGCGTCAGCAAACAAGCTGGTAACTACGGTAAGTCAAATTCTCTACTTATAAATTAATTTTCAAAAATAAATTGGTAACACTAATTATTTTTATTTTAGACGAATTTGATGAAAATTGCAAAAAATGGACTGAAAGGAAACCAAAACTAACGAGTAAGTGGATGCGGCGCACGCAGCCTTTATTTGTTAAAAATCTAGCTTACAACTAAGGTAACGGGTATTCTTGATACTCGTATATCTTTGATAAGGGTTTTTCTCACTTCAATATTTTAAATCTAAAATCCACAGGAATTTAATACTTTAATATTTTTTTAGTCTGTGTCTATGTAAACCATTCCTGCACATGCGGACCGTACTTGAATCAGAAGAAAGTATCGCAGCTACCGGTTCACTTTGGACCGGGATCTATGAACAGGGTTTTGAGGGAAGCGGTACAGGCGTGCGTCGATTGCGCAAATGAAGAAAAACAGGTTTTTGACCTTTTAAAAACTGGGGACGGCAAAGTCATCATCACAGGTAGAAGTTATTTTAAATACTGTATTTATAAAATGGATAAGAACAAACTAATATTTTTATTATTTAAATACTAGTTAATCGATCTCAAAATCTACGTCTCCCTCAAATCGACAGCCTCGCATCATTCTGGAGTTATTTGGAAAATCTTTTCGAAGAACTCATGTGCTGTGAGAATTTTTACACCCGCCTTCCAATGGAGGAACCATGTGTCAAATGTACCAAGACCAGTAACAGTAAAACAACCATAATTAAAGAGGAATTATCTAATAATTCAAACAAACGACATTGGGAAGAAAAGGAACATATAGACACGAAAAAACGCTTAAGTACTGACTTAGAAGGTACAGTACTAAAATACTTCCATCTACTAATTATTTAACATGTAAAGTGATTGAATCTCTAAACAAATTATTAAAAAATTAATAACTCGATTAAAATAAATGTTTGAAGAAAAATAAAAAGTGGAACTTACTTATAGAATAAACATATCTTTAGAGGTTCCATCTCTTTAATTGAATTTTAAAAAATAAGACTTACCGGTACTTGTTCTCTCTTTAGCCACATCGACAACCAACATTGTGGAAACTCCTCCTACGGGTGATCCTTTAGAATGGGACATTGATCAGGTGGCCAGGTTTATAAGGCACACAGACTGCAGCCTCGGGGCTTTCATGGAACTTTTTCGTAAACACGTACGTTTCTGAAAAAATAAAATACATTAAAGATCAATGAAGGTTAATAATAAATTTTCTTTTAATAGGAAATAGACGGTCGAGCTCTCATGCTTCTCAACAGTGACATGATGATGAAGTACATGGGACTCAAACTCGGACCCGCGCTCAAGATATGCAATATTGTCGATAAACTACTGAAATCAAAGAAGTTCTGAATGGATGTATGGGTGCATTTGTTTTTATTTCATGGAGTCAAGAGTCATAATATTCTTGTTTCATTTTATTTAATATTTTTTAACTGTTTGAAATTATTACTCTTCAGAGAAGTGATACGTTGCGCGAAAAAACGAGGGATATGGAACCAGTGCCTTCCCAAAAATTTTTTAATATTAGTCTTGACATACAGTTCCAAACTTAAAAATTTCCCAAAATGGCCATTACTAAGTTTATAAAATACAGTAAAGGGACAGTCCATGTATTACATCAGAGGGGTCTTAAAAATTTACCGTTACGGTCTTGAGAAAATTGGACGTTACGGAAGTGACATATCCGTTACTGTCTTGAAAAAAAAAGCGTTACGGAAGTGACATCAAAGTTTTATGGCATCACGGTAGTGACCGTTACGGTCACTACCGTGGATCGGAGGGCATTACGGAACTGACATCTCCGTTACTTTTTTTTTAAACGGGCGTTACGGAGGTGATAAAATTTGTTTACCTTCGCTAATGGGGTAAAATCTTTAAAAATTACGTATGGACCGCCCCTTAAGCCACTTTATAATTAGTCACATTTACCCATTAATTTAAAAAACTATATATTTAAAAAAATCCAATCAATATGTAAATAGAATAATATTTTACGGTGATTTGAGCTTTTATTATTAAGTTTTAAACACATTAGCATGCACTTTTTATTGAAGTGAAACTATATATTTTAGGAATGGGTAACGAATATTAATTCTTTCTTCTCAATTTTAAATAATATGCATCATATACATATTTTTATTGTCCAAAATCATAAATATATATTAAATATATATATTATACGCTGGTAGTATTAAATATATGATAATCGTAATTGTCACCAATCTCCCCCAAAGGAACCACCAAATTTTTCTCACCAAATATAAAATAATATACTTAAAGGCAATTTTTCAGTATTTCGTTTTTTTCGAAGCACCCTATATTGGAGATTGGTGACAAATACCACATTAAGATTGTAAATAGTTATGTCTAAATGACTTCGATTTTTTATTCGATCCCCCCAAAAAAAGACAGGACTCTTTAATTTTTCTCGATTTAGAGTCAATCTTTTGTTGTTTTAACTGAATTTTTAATTACACTCGCATATTGATCGAATGAACATTCCTTGTGTTTATTTTATTTAAGCTGGCGAAGAAAGATATTTTAATTTTGTCCTAAAGAAAAATAGTAATAATTTCAAATTTTAAATAGTGATTTTACGCGGGTAATGTTCAGTACTGGTAATTGTTACTATTTAATAACTTAAGGCTGCTTTAGCTTTTTTAGTTTGCTTATAGCAATTAAGGTTTGTTTAAACCGTTACTTAAGAGTTCATGGTAATTTTAGTACCTATTTTAAAAAGCTGTTTTCCATTTTAGTTTGCTTATAGCAATATTAATAACTTACTGTATACGGTAACATACTGTAAAACAGTTATTTAATTGGTTAAAGTTTTAAATTATTGTTAGCCTATTCAGCATCTAGCTGTTAATAATTTACACGCTGGTAATGTTTTTTAAAGGTAATCAATCAGTTTGTTAGGCCTAGAGGGTTTATACATTCAACATTTAATAGCCTACTTCTACTTTACTCAAATAAATTATTTGTATTTGTGTCACTTTACAGATTGTACTAGAGTATCTGTATTTTTCAAAAGCTAAGGGTTTTAAAATTTGGGAAAAAGCTAAATAAATCCTTTGAATCATAGATCTCTAATCGCAATTAAAGTACGTACGTGGAAAAGTGGCATAACATCAATTTTAACCCTAAGTGGTTCGTTTAATTCTAAGTGATTGATTCCCTTTAATTAAACTTCAGTACAGTACTTGTATTTTAAACTTAAGATGTATTTAATGTTGTACCAAGATAATTTTCTTGGCGTGTGAGCAAAATGGGACCAGAATAAATTTTTGCAATAACAGGTTCTTGATAGTTCCATTAAAAGGTCTTGGCAAAATATGAATGCTAAATATTTCTGTAATTAACATCGACTGTAAAATATGCCTCTGTGTTAACTTTGCTATTGCTAAATGCAACATAATTTGTGAACTGAAGAAAATTGAATATTATTAACTCAATCCGTTTTATTAATCAGCATCTGATCAATATTAAATTATTTTAAATGTTAACTGTACGTTAATTAAACAAATTTGCGCAAAGTACGCGTATATCTATTATACGAGAACTGTGTGTCTATATATTGTGGATAAAATAAATACAACCGATAATATTTTTAAAATACCGGTATATTTTTCTTAAAAGACGAATAATGGCTTCCATTATATTCGCCAGCTTTCAATTTTCTCCGTTCTACTATACATAAATACCTCTTTAGAGCTACTGTAATAATAATTATGCTACCTGATAAAATAAAATAGTATGCTTATAATTCGATGTTCGAGTTTGTACTCACCTTACTTTATAATCCTTGTGGTTGGTGTTCAGTTATTTTGGAGATAAATAATTTGTATTGTTCCATATTGGTCGCACGAAGTTACTTCGGCTCTTTCACGGATTTTTCTACTACTGTACTGTAATAAAAAAATATAAGTTATAAGACGTCAATATAGAATGAAAAAATAGAATAAGACGTCAATATAGAATAGAGGATATTACCTGAACATAATACTTGCATGATAAAAGCCTCCTAACGCTACGCTCCTAACCCGGGAGAATTTTCATTGCGAACTTGCGACTTAGCAGTGTTTTTATCTCGTAATTTATGTATAGATGTATCGAATAATATATTTACGTAATTTAAGGCCTGGAGCGCAGCAGGAGTTTAAAGGCTTGTTTCACTTGCCAAACGTTTGCTGCTGCCGAGTTTAGAAGATTTGGAACAATTAGTGCGTATGAGTAGGCTAGTGGTAGTAGCATAGGCCTATGTAGCAAACGATAGTGGAACACAGAACATAACCCTGAGGTTAGCCATGAAATAAATTGATATCTTCGTAACCCTTGAACGAAAATGGACATAATTATGATAAACTAAAAAATTCCGTCTTGAAAAGATCTATTCGAAAATGTGAAAAATATGGGGTCGTCGCATTAAATCAAAAGATATTCGATATGTCCATTTTCAAGGGTTACGAAGATATCAATTAATTTCGTTCGGCTACCTGCAGGGTTAACCTCCTGCTGCGCTCCCGGCCCTTTTTGTAATATTACGACATGAAAGGCAAATTGGAATCGACTAACTTAGTAATTTTACAGATAACCTGTTCCGCATCAGCAGAAATAGCTATAGCCTTTGGCTTTAGCGAAGCAAGTACACCTAACTGGTGAATCTAATCTGGGAGATGAATCAGCGTATTATTTATCCTCTTTCAGTGTTTATCCTCTTCAGTGTGTGTAGAAAAAATATTAACTCAATTATTACTTGGGTTGAGTACCGTAGTTATTTTGTTTTTAATTTTTGTGAATGTCCCCTTCATTTTTAAAAGCTGCAAAAATGCTGTATCCACTGAATGGCACGATTTTGCAATATTATAGCCATAAAAGATTTTTATTAAAATACGTAGGAGCGGCCGAGCGATAATAACTTCAGGTGGCCCAATTTCTTTCGTGTTCTAACTCATGAGGAGCTCATGTGCGGGCTATACCGTCATTTGGGGTTATTAAACGTCTAATATTTTAAACTGTCAAAAGTTATCTTGAAGTCCAATGTAACCCCATTCGACGGAAAAAAAAAGCTTACTTGAACACGAAAGAAGTTGGGCTAAAAGAGTCGACTATCGAGTAGGGCCTAGGACCTGAAATTTTTTTTATTAAAAAAGTTGTCAATAATAATTTAAATTAGGGATTTCATCTGCGATTCTTACGGATACCGGCACCCTTTATATTTGTTAAGCATCAATTATATTCAATTCGCCGACATTACTCGTAAATCAAAGTTTATTCGCAGAAATTTCTTGTCTTTATTTACAATCTATGAATCTGAAAACAATACTCGCCTCTTGGTACGGTTGAATACCGGCAGTAGTACCGGTACTGACATACCAAAAAGTATATTATAATATACATTAATTATAGCATAGTGATTTACCAGGAATGGATTCCTTATCAATACATAGTACATAATTAACAAAATCCCTGCATTAAGAAAAATTTCAGCAATATTGGATACTTTCGGATTGTTTCAGAACAACGTAATGTTACCGTACTAATATTATTCGTAGCATTCCTTTCGGAAATTTAACGTAATATCATGAATCTATATCATCAGTCTGAATTTGCAACTTTGAAATAGCTCCCCAATCGAGAAGTAGTTCAAATTCTGTCATGAGATGGCAGCACTCACATATTTGTGCACATTTATGCAAAATAAATAAAGAAATTAATTTTTAGAAATACTGTATCCTGAATTTTTAAAGAATGTTCGAAACCAGTTTAAATAATTTAGTCATCAATACGCAGCAGAATTACGTCAAACGGGATGTAAGAGTCATAAGGCCGAACCGTCAGTAGGCCGAAAATGGGCGAAATGCAATTCTCGGCAGAAGGCCGAAAAAAATAGATAGCCGACAAAAGGCCGAAAATTAATTGGTAGAAGGGATATCACCCCGTCATTAGGCCGAAACGACAAAATACGCGATTGATAGAAATCCCCTATAATCATAATCCTATTTGAACTTTTTCGGCCTACTGCTTTTTCGGCCAACTGTCGTTTCTGCTAACTGCCTTTTCGGCCTAGTGACGGTTCGGCCTACTGTCTTTTCGAGTTTTCGGCCTATTGGTGGTTCGGCCTACTGTACTGTCCTTTCGGCTTTCTGGCGTTTCGGCCTACTGTCCTTTCGGCCTTCTGATGCCGGGAATTGTATTTCTCCAATTTTCGGCCTACTAACGGTTCGGCCTACTGTCAATTCGGCCTTATGACTATTCATCCCTATTTGTTTTCACAGGGCAATGAACCATTCAGGAAGTCCCTAGGCTATAGTTCTTAATTATTAATCGTTGTGGACTGTCGAATGACGAAAATTTAATCCTCCAATTTAATGACTGAATATAAGTTAACTTTTGTATTTTTCTGAATGTGGTACTGCAGAAAAAAATCCAAATAAAAAAGATACAACGTTCAATCCTCTCACACGTCGATCGATCAATAAATGAATATATACAGAAGTAACTTTGGTATTCCCAAATCCCCGAAGAAAAGTGCTAGCTCTCCTGCCATTGATGTATCTAGACTGTCCAATAAAACGTGAATCTATTGTTTTATTTATCATACCCTCGGTCCATACACCATAAATAAGATTAAGATTTAATGAAACTTAAATACTTTTGCGCAAGGTTAGATAGAAGTTTACTGTATACAAACAACAAAGGAAAAGTTAGGTAGAAGAAAATTGATTGAGATTTAATGAAAGTAAAATTAGTTGAGAAATGAGAATTATATTACCGTTCTGTAAATCATTATTTAATTATTAGTTAAACCACTGCCTTCTACCTAGTAAATAATATCAGTATTCAGTGGTTGAACCTATGGTAGGCTATATTTTACTTAAAAAAAAAAACGGAACTGTCGAATTACTTTATAGCAAACATATCAATTCGACTTCAAATTGGTTCACTATAACAAATAAATAAAAAATTAAATTCGTTTCTGAATATTCTGATATCATAAATTATTACGATAACTTCAGAACAAGAAGTTATATGCATTTCCTGACTCCATGGGGTGGAGTTATATAGGAGACTCCTGGTCCCCTAGTAACTTCTACTTCTACTGTAAGTTATAGGACTCTACATTCCCTATCCCTAGGCTTACTTGAGAAAGCAGTTTACTAAAACTATAACTACCGGTAATGTAAATCACCATAATGCATTTACAGTATAAATTAGAGTATATATAATTCGCCTAATAGCCTACTCGCAGAACAACGGCAGCGGCTACAGATTTATGTATGTAGGGAAAGACAAACCTAAGTAATCAGGGGCACATTCTCCATCCTTTGCCTAATGCTACAGCATTGAATGGCTATAATACCGGTACTGTATATATAATTATACCGGTATATAATTTTATGAACTTTAATTGGCTTAGGAAATGGTTTAGGGACTGGCTTAGTCCCCTTCAGGGACTGGCTGCAGCCAGTAATCAATAATAATTTTACCGTACGGTATATTTATCAGTATTTTCTTTTTTAAACTAAAATATTTACCGTATTAATTATTCTGAATATTTGCCTACTATTTTAAATAGCCTAACTTATTTTAAAAAATTGCATCAGTACTGGTCCATGATACACGTCTTGTTCCTTGCATGCAGTATGTAAGTTATTTGTAGGCCCCCTCTCATGCGTTATGGGCAGTAGTTCAATAATGTTTTTCTTCATATTTTTTCTATTTCTTTAGGATTAAATTCTTCCCTTTAAATGCATTGTGCTGTTCATAGTCAAGATATCGATAAAAAAAAAGTTTTTTTTGAAAGCAATTCTATATTCCCAAGTCTCCGTGGAGGCGCATTTATTAATACAAAAAGGTGGGTTTAGGGGGGAGATAAGCAGCATCATTCTGATGTATAGTAGATATACAGCAGTATGTGAGTGTATGAAAATACAGTTACTCGGTAGAGAAAAGATAATAACATAGAGTGAATAAAAGCGCATTATATATTTTATGCTAAGAATGTATTCGGGAAATAATGGAAAATTCAGCTCATTGAAGATGCAGCATTGAATGTGTCAAATATTGCACGTATTTGCTATATTCTGGCAGACTGAAATATTATGCATTAAAGTGCTGGTAATAACGTACCGTATTAAACTTCATAATACTCCCGATATTTTCTTTTAAAGAAATCGTAAAACATTTCGGGATTTAAAGTCAGCCACGAAATTGGTTGGTTAAGATTAAACCCTGCAGGCTCGTAGTTTATGATATAGATTTGCAACTATATCTGATGATTTGATTAAAAATATTACAGCATGCAGATTGACAAACTTATAATAATACTTATGTAACTGGCTTATCAGTCAATAATGTGATGTGAATATAACATTTTGGTGTATTTATTTATTCAAAGGAATATAAAATCATAACATTAAAGTCTTCGAAAAATTATTATAACATAAGTTATTTTGTAGTGACTTTTCACAACCTTTTTGTTTGGACATATTACAATTAGTATTTCTAACAATTAAAATAGGTATAGTGACAGCTATAACAAAAAGTATATAAATAAGTTATACAATTGATGTATAGGCACTCCCAGAATCCGAAGCTTTACTATCAAGTAAACTTCTCACAGCAGTATAGGCTATAGATGGATTTTTTACTTTTATTAGGCTACAGCCGAACTCATTAACATCAATTAAAAGTAAAAAATCCATCTGTGAGAAGTGTAAGCTACTTGATAGCATAACAAAAAGGTTGTTACCTTTACATAAGTTATTGACTCCGATTTTGGAAAATTACAATCTTTTTGTTGTGACCTCTTCCTCTACGATCTTTCTCGGAGTGCAGTAATAGTGATTAGTGATGCCATTTCGGGGCATCTGGCACTTACTGGTAGTTACACTGTACTCGTAAAAGGAGAGGGGGGAGGGAAAATTCGTATAAAATCTTTTTACGGGAATATGATAAAATAATATTATAGTTTTAAATTAGATTTCAGGAGGTATTATTAGCGATGTATTGAATTTCAAAGTATGTAGTTATTTTTAGGATAAAGCGCGCATTAGAAAGTTTTATTTTTACGAGCAAGTTTTGAACGTGGAAGGAATAAATTAAGCATTCTTTGAATAATTTAATTTCTACAGGGACTCTGAGGGTTACGTAAGTACACCATTGCAATAACCCGTATACGCAACCCTATGTTACATATACAAAACCTAATAGTCATAATTTAAATAAACACAAGCGCATTCTGCTCTTTTCGCGAGCAGTTAACCCTTCTTTTCTCCGACCCCTTTTTGCATCATCTTTTTCCCCAATAGCCCGCCTTTCCAGTTTGCTTATTGCCCATTTCCCCTAATAGTGCAATGAGCCTTTTGCCTTGATAACATTAACTTTATTCCACCCTCAAACCCATTTCGCTTTTGTACTATAGCTGCGGAGCCTATATGAACCTTTTCTCATTATACGGTGTAATACTCGGCTGCAACTGTCAGTTTTCCCGCTCTACACTTTTATGTTTACGAATATAGCACTTCTTCCTATATATATTGCTTTCGAATATCCTGAAGCACGAAAAAAATACTCATCGAACCTCAAAATACTCTTTGTATTTGAACAGATCGAGAGACTTCGAAACTGAATTGAACTGCAGTAAACAAGTATAAAAAATCGTATACTTTTACTGGTTTTAGTTACTTTAATGGAACACTTGATGTTCAGAATTTTTTTGCTAACCAGAAAAAAATCACTTTACTCCCCACTGTTTGTCCGTATTTGCTAACTTATACCATGCAGAGCTTTCCGCTCTTGGAACTACCGCAGAGGTACGGTAAATAAGTGGAAGGATTGTTGAGTTTAAGAGACACGTACCAATACTGTACATGAATTTTGTCAATAATTATTATGTGATTTAACATAAGTAATTAAAGTACTAACCACATGAATTACTTAACACATGTATCCATATGAATTTATTTTATGGTATATAGCTGGCTACAATACGTACACATGGTTATAGAACGAATAATACCAATGATAAGGTAATATTGATTAGCAAAACAAGTGCAGCATTGCTGACTTGTAAACAACATAATACTATAAATGGGAAGACCTAATAAAGGTATCGTACACACATTTCTTCATTATGCTACGTATAATATTCTTATGAGCTTTCGTACTCGTGGAGTAAGTAAACAACTATTATTCCACTTAGAAACCAACACTTATTATTGCACGTTTCCTAATCAATTTCTTCGTTTACCTTCTTATCGCAGAAAAAGGATAGAAAGGATTAACCAACCATATGATTCCACATACTCGCTGAAAGCACCCAGCTGAGTAAGTTACCATAGTAAATCGAATGAAACCAAGTCGTACATTACTCGGAAAAGGAGTCCATAAGCTTCATGGAGCTTAAAAGATAAACTTCTTTAAGTGTTTTAAGCAGGGAACCAATCAGCAATTTGAAGATTCATTAACTCATCAAAGCTACTTGCTGCAAAACAAAACTAAAATCACACTGTGTTGTGTTGCGACTTGTGTGAGCCCTTTTCATACTGGAAAATTTGCCGTTAGATCCTAAGTTCTATTTTCAATTTTATTTCAAGTCTGCTTACATAAGGAGTCTATAATCATTTCCATGCTATAATAGTCTGCCAGATTAAAGTCAAGTGCAGTCTGCCATGGACAGCTCTAGGATGGATGACCCAGATTCGACCATTCGATTTACCTCGAAATACGAAAAATAGCCTATACTACTGTGACTGGGACCGTACAGGTCTATAGAAATGGATTGAATGGACAAGGAAGTCAGACTATTATCAGTGCTGGATAGCAAAAATAACAATAGCGAAAAATAATTTAGGCATTTTGAACCCTAAAAGCAATTATCGTAATACCGCTGTTTGCGAAATTCGGCCAATAATTATTTAAGGTAGCCAACTGCATTTTATTTCATGTAGTAATAATCGTAAATCATATTAGCTATATAGAGGGTTCCTGCAGTAACATACCTCGTATAAATCGCAGTGATTCGAAGTCTGTATTGTTGTGGCTATATGGCATGTTGTTTATGCTAACCCGAATTAGACTAATGCACCAGTGTAGGCTAATTAAGAATTTACTCCATGAA
>JAQGBM010000140.1:0-17215 GCA_034698405.1 Symphylella vulgaris | reverse complement strand
AAACGTCCTCTAGGTCACAGATACAGTATATAATGTTTATAATATTGTTTATATAATATGTTGAATGTTTTTCGAATAATCTTCGGCAGATTCATCAGTTGCTTTGTTTATATCAACAAAAACGACCATAAATCCGCCGTAAAACTGAAATAAATATTTTTTTTCAAGTAAATATAAAAACAAGCTACACACGAATATATTTTTACAACAACACTCACTTGCTGCTGCTGCATTGAATTGACATGTTGACATAAAAGTGATTAATGGTGCATACGGTGATTACTGATGATTTTTGAACAACACTTAAGCATGCAGCAGCCTGATCAGAATGCCTGAATAGGTTATTATAATGGGACATATAATATTATAATATAAATATTAAAAAAAACCACTAATGGATAAATTATATCTGGATTTTGTTAATTAATAAAACACGCAACAGACAACAAAAGTCTATTAAGTAATAGTTGTTTTGTGGTTTAAATTAACTCCTTAATGGATATAATATTGGATTATTAATGAACAGGCAGGGCTGCTTTTTTTGTTTTTTGTTTCAGCCTCTTTCATGTATATCGCTTAGTTTTAATATGCAAATTTAAATTATTATTTCCAATAGATGATAAATTAGTCTCTGTTTAAAAAGAAAATGAAAATGAGAGCTCTGCTTTTCGCCTTTGTTGTTTCGATTTAAAATTATACGGTCAATAAGTTATTGTCAATATTTAAAAAAATATATTAAATATTTCTATCTTGAATGTATGTTATATGCAGAATTGTTAATACTGATTTTTAAGTAGACTAAAGATTTTTTTAAATTTAGTTTATTTAATTCATAAAGAAATGTTTTGCTGACTTCAAAATACTGTTTAAATTTTTGTAAACGCTGTAAACTTAGAAAATGATGTATAGAGATTATACTAGCAAATTTAAAAAAAAAAACTTTTAAAAAATTATTAATAAATTATAATTAACGTAGCCTATTATATCCAGAAATTTAAAAATTAATTTGGATAACAACTAACTTATAAATATTATTGTTTTTTTCCCAAGTTATTTTTAAAATTTTTTGGTAATGGCCTAATGGGTTATTTTTAAAATTACAGATTGGAGGATTACCGTAATTAATTTCTTACAAAGTTATTTTAAAAGTTTGGTGCTAAATTAATCTCTGGATTATTTTTTTAAATTAATTTTAAAAATAATTTACATAATTTATTCACTGCAAAATGTTTACAAACAGCATAATTTTATTCCGATTTTAAACCGATTATTCCCAAATATAAATATTATAGGCTTAAAAAAATCTTGGGAAAGTTACTGTAATTTTTTAATTAAACCAATTTGAACCAGCAACGATTAAACTTTATACAAAATATAAGATAACAATAAAAATGTATAATAAGACTTATAAGGTTACACAATTATGCAAACGAGCTGATGTTGTGTGCACTATTCGTCCGCATATTTCTTTAATTGCTTCTCCTTTCAGAACATACGGATAGATTTATCATGACCAACAGTGTATAAGAGAGTAGAGAAAGAGTATTGGGTAACATATTATCTTTCTTTAATTGCATTGTTTAAACAGTGCTAGAGAGAGAGAGATCATTCTATAGAACTCGTTGCCCTCAAGTGAAAAATTTTCACACGTTTCATTAAGTAGAGAATATCTTAACCTAATCCTTTTAAACATGAAAATGCCACATAGCCATGGGAAAATGTTAAGTACCTATATGCTACAATAGTGAACAAATTGTGTTCTATACTGATATTTTTATATACGAGCTGTGCTGATAAGGATTTTTTTTACCTATACTCTTAATGCCTAAATACACATACACCACAATCATGGTGTTATTATTTTAAAGTAATTAACGATATAGATTTCTCTAATAATAAAGCTATAGGAATTTTAATTTGAAAACAAAGAATTTTGTTTTAAATCAGGAGATAAAAATGCTGTACAAAAACTGATAATTTTTTTATATGTTTCAGTTGAAATTAAGAAGGTATAGAGTAGACCGCAATTCAAGAATGTTCTGTGGTAAGTTAAAAATTGTATTTTTTATATATAGAAGTTTTATAAAGAGCTTTAGAAAAATGGATTCTTGTCCATGCTGTATGAGTTGCATTTGTTAAAAGTTTATAGAGATGGGCAATAAAATTCCTATATATACATCAGCACCAAAGATTCCTAAAGGAATAGGATTAAAATGTTTTAGGGGTAAAAATCCAACACCAAATATTATTCCTATTATATAGGATTAATACCCCTATGTTACCCAAAACCAAACATTCATAGGGATAGGATTAATGTTTTAAGGAGGGGGTAAAATTCCTACACCAAATATTATTCCTATATAGGATTACCGGTAATATATGTTACATCAAACACCACAAAGATTTCTATATAGGATTAATGAAATACCAAATTCCTATTACACCAAAGATCCCTATATAAAATATAGGATTACTGTTCCACCAAATTATTACACCAGTCTATTCCTATAGGAATAGGATTAATGTTTTAAAGATGGGTAAAATTCCTACACCAAAGATTCTAGGATTAATATGGTACACCACAAAGATTTCTATAGGATTAATGATACAGTATACCAAATTCCTATTACACCAAAGATCCCTATATAAAATATAGGATTACTGTTACACCAAATTCCTATACACCAAAGTTTATTCCTATGAATTTTAAACCAAATTCCTATTATACACCAAAGATTACTATAGGATTACTGTTACACCAAATTCCTACACCAAAGTTTATTCCTATTGGATGAATTTTACACCAAATTCCTATTATACGCCAAAGATTCCTATAGGATTACTGTTACACCAAATTCCTACACCAAAGTTTATTCCTATAGGATGAATTGTATACCAAATTCCTATATACACCAAAGATTCCTATAGGATTAATGTTATACACCAAACAAACAGGTGCAGGGGTCGGGCCAACCTATTTATATTAAACAATTGGGTGGGTGACCCCCATCACCTCATCAAAATTTGACCTGCTTACATCATGTCATTCCAAGGGATATAACACTTCCATTTTACTACCTGTATATAATTATCGCCATTAATCATTCTGTAACTTATAGGAATTGATTTAAACGAGCCTTAAAAATGAGCAACACCATGCTAATGCACCATGTGAAAAATTTGCTTAATATAAATAATCACAGCTAATAATGTGTGTAGGATAATAATTGATGTTCTTGCATCAAACACTGTTCAAACACTTCTCCTGTCATTCAATATTACCTTCAAAAAACTGCAGCATGCTGACGATAATTATATAGACGGGGTACCAATATATATAGGGGAAAAAATGTTTGGTTTTCTGCCAGTGGGGAGGCATCATTCTGCATATATAACGTATGGGCTATTAACTTGTGTAAATATGCAAGAAAAAATATTGTAAACAATATAAAAGGAGTTTGCTGTTATGCTATGGTGTTGTGTACAATAACGCTTACAGGTATTCCGCATTGCTTTAGTATTTTATTATTGAGTTTATAAAAATAACGCAGCATTACAGGACGCTGCCGAGAGAGATTGAATCATTTTTGCTGATGTACTTTATGGATGTTACATTGTTACCTCTATATAATGCAGCCTATATCGTATGGGTATTTTATAGGCTACTGTTAAGGGATATCATACACTATATTATAGACCATATATAGTAAGTCAAGAAAAATATGATTTTTTTTTTCAAGATAAACTAAACCCTTCTGAAGAGATTTCCGCTTTAAAAATTATACGTCACCGCCGAAATTCCAGAGATTTCAGGTTCGAAAGTTGCGCAAATATTCATTACTCCCAGCATAGATACAAACTTCGGAGCCTTATATAACTCCAGAATTTCGGTGGTGCGACCTATATCATTTTTAAAGTGGAAATCTCATCAGAAGGGTTTAGTCTATTTTGAAATAAAATTTTATAATTTTCTTGAATACTTTATTTTTAAAATGGGATTTCCTATACCAGCCGATATCTAGTGCATGAATACCCTTAATATAAATTTTTCTGCATATAATTTTGAGCATGATGAGAAAAGTTGTAACTGCGATGTTAAATGAAGACTGATTAAAATTCAACAAAGGTATCCAATATGTGTAAGTATTAGAAAATGATCAAATTCAATGGCTTTTACATAAATCTCTTATAGAAGTTAAACGCGAGTAAAACGCTGATAACTTAAATGCATTTACAAACAGAAGGTGTCATTTCATGCACGTCATTTGCAAATCTTATCTAAATAGCTTTCTTCTTATATAAAATGTATATTTTCTCTGAATAAATTTAATGCTGAATCTACATTATTTACCATATAATTTTTATATCTTCTTCTCCCCAATTATACATCAGCTGTAATTTTCAAATATTGCATAATATTTTTTGTTCCTGTCGATATGTTTCCTTCATAGGCTATAAATACTTATTTTGTTTGTCAGAACTTTTCCTTATCAATTTTATATAATACTGTTTATAGTTGGAGTTTAATATGTTCAATAAAATGTTCTTTTTTTTTAATTTTATTTTATAATATGTTACCGTCTATAATTTTTTTTTCTAAATTTGAAAAAGATATTTTTAAATATATCCGAGAAAAATTGAAAAAATATATATTCGAACGTTATATCTTTAAAAAATTAATTATAAAAATAAAATAATCAGAATTTAGGCTATATAAGAAAAAAAGTTTTTCTGTTCCTAAATTTTTCTTCATTTTTTATAATTAATTTTTAATAAAATATTCTAAAAGTTACTGTATGTATAAAATAAAATATTTTTATTTTGTAAATTAAAAACAATGTCAGGCTAATTAAAGCTTTAGTATGATTTTTATATATAGAAAATGGAGAATTTTATATTATATAATACTGAATATATAAAAGTTTTGGAGATATACGAGAAGCCTAAAATTGTTTTACTATATCTCAGTCATTCTGTATTAAATAGCCTATAGTCACCGCAAATTACCGTGGGTGCAATTGGCGCTTGTATCGCAAGAGCGGGAAAATCGCGAGCGCGAGGTGCTATTTGCCGCCTTTTGCAAAAATAAATTTAAAAATTTACCGACTTTTGCGTGTCTCCATGGCGATAAACGATTATCAATTAATTTGCACACGCGCGATTAAATCAAGGAGGTAGAAAATATATTTGTATATATATTTGTATATATTAAATCCCGATCGAGATGAAGCACAAAATTCAAAATCACGTGCGATTAAATCTCGAAATAGTATATCAATGCAAGGATAAAATTTAGCAAAGTATAGACACCAAATATACCACGTTCAGCGCGTGCGTGAAAATGCCCCTATAAAGTAAGGGTTATTTTTTTTAAACCAGGGGCGCAATTTAAAATTTGCGGGGACTATATTATAAGTTTTGGAGTCTTAACATATATTATGAAACAAATATAATACTTAAAAAATTAATTATTTTTATAGATTGAAACTACATACATTAATCTATAGGGTTTTAATTCTTATTTATAACTAAAATATATTTCTATAGAAAAAGCAGATTTTTTTAGTAGCAGGACAGGTATATAATGCATGGGGATGGTATATTAACGTCCAACCACACCGTATAATGCAGCAGGGTCCATTCACCTGCTCCTTATTTCCTGTCGTTTTTATATAGCGTCGAGTAAATAATAATGGGATGTTACTCTTAATAATGCAAAGAGTAAATTATAATAGACACACAAAACTTTGTTACCAAATCTTGCTGTTCAATATGCGGTATATTGTTATATAGCATCACTATATATTTAAATTTGTTTACACGTACAGAACAGCAGCGCTATCCACCTGCGCCATATTCTCACAGCATATATATCAGGTAAAGTTATTTTATGCACTCTATTTCCGCTGATGTAAAGGCTTAAAACAGAATATTCGATGTATTATGCAGCCCTACTCAACTATAGCCTTTCCGGAGGTCCGTTTGGAGGAACTCATGAAAGCACTGGGTCCGGATAAAATGGCCTCGCGGTCCGCCAGTATGGCTGTTATAATGTGAAAAATGGAAACGGGGCGACGTATAAAGACGTTACTCATAACATAACGTACGAGTATAATAACTTTGTAATAAAGAATAATTTTTTTAGCCTGTATTTTCGAGCAGATAATAATTAGGAAAACACCTCCACACAAGCAGTAAGGGATTTTATAGCACTATACAACAAATACTCCAGAAAGAACAGTCCACTCCGGCCAACTATGTGAACCAACACGGGACCTACTGGTATTCGAACCCGGGTCCTACGGCACCAATCGCATAGCAGAATGTCGTGCGCTAGCTTTCTCGGCCACTACACCATCCTCTAAAAAAGATGGTTTCGCACACCAATATTAAGCATTGCGTAGAGGACTTAGACTTCACGGACACCGCAGGGGGAGCGAAGAAGTCACTGCAAAGGACACTTACATAGCATTTTAACGTATATTTTAAGAAGGGGACCTGCAGCCTCCAAAGCCCCTATGAGTACTATATACCATGGGTGCGCACATGTTTGAGTCTATTATATGAGCCCCTGCATTTGCGACATCGACCCCGACGTGATTCTGCCCCAGTTCGATACACTAAAATCTCACTATTGTCTTGTTTTATTCAGCTCAACAGCATCCATGTCAAAGTGTATTATATTGTTGCATGCATTAGATCAGATTTAGAGAAAGCGTTTGATTGATGCAAATAAATCACGCTCTCAAAATATAATGATTTAACTTTCAAGTCGCGCGGAGCGCAATTTAAGCTTCACGCGATTGAGATTATGTTATACATCAGCATAGACAACTTCATTAATACACGAAATGCTTGTTTAATAAGCCAATTACAGTGTCACAATTTATCGATATTTCAATTAAAAATATATGTTTGTAGAGTGCATATAAAAAGTTAATTATATTTTGCTGTGACAAACGTCAGAACAACAGAACGATTTATAGGAACAAAATTCAGCAAAATTTTTGATTGATTTTGGAATGTTACATTCGGATCTGATGGATTATTTTGAATTTTGGTGAATTTATTTATTTATTTTATGTATTTTTATGTTTGATTTTAAAAGATTTTTTTACTAAGTATGAAAATGATTTAAACATGAAATACACTGATATTAATTATTTCTAAAATTCTGTAAGGGGGGACATCAATGTAATAATTCCTCAATAGATAATTATTAACTAAATAACATTGCAAAATTTACTTTTATAGCGAGTGCGAGACTATATATTTTAGCGCTTCGCAGATGCTTAATCGTCTCAATTCGTACCCGAACATCAGTTGATATCCCGAGCAATACGTCCCCGTATACAATTTCCCCCCAAAATTTCATACCAAGAAACTCGTCCCCCACACAACTTGTTACCCGAACAACTCATAAAAATTTTGGGGACGGATTGTCCGGGGACGTATTGCTCCAGGGACCAATAATTGTTCGGGTGCGAGTTGTTTGGATGGAACGAATTGTTCGGGGACGAGATGTTGGAGACGAAGCATCCGCGAAGCATATTTTAGCTTATTTACATGTGGAACTGTGGAAGTCCGGTCTGGAGGTTAATGACCAATCGCCGGCAAATTGATATAATTGCATGCAGCATGCTGGACAACTGGAGAATTTCTCTTACTGTACCGGTATATAAGTTTCCAAATAATTTTTAATATCGAAGATATACAATATTGTAAGGTAACCGGGGGTAATTTGGTGGCGGAATTAAGCTGATGGAGTAATTTAGTGGGATGTTTTTTAATCACTTAATTATCAACTTCCGATGCTGCTAAAGAGAGTTTATCAGATTCTATAGCATTATTGGACACCACAGAAAACATTTGCAAATATAGATTGCTTAAATGCTCCGGTTGAAATCTTTACTCGAACGGTTGACTGGAATTATGCAAATTTCAGACCCCCGATCATAATAGTTACCGAAATTTTGTTTTGTTGACCATAATCAAAATCCGCGTACAAGTTCATTCATTCAATATATGGGAAAAATCATCAAAGATAAGAGAAAAAAGTTTCGTATACTTACGTAATAACTTTATATTTTCTAATCCAATTTTCACAACAACAGTAACAATTATTAACAACAAGATCACAAACATAACAGCAGCATAGTATCACAAACATCACAAAATTATCATCATGTCATAATTGTGACATTATCACACATCATCATTAACAACACGAAGAAGATTTTAAATAATAATCCTAAACGGTCCTTCTTTGAGAAGATGAGTTTACGACGTCCGAGCGAAACTCCATCGTCTTAAAACCCCGCATGATGATCATCAACTCCAACATCGTCGTAATATGCAGATATATATCTTAGACCATCCGCATCACGGGAGCCTTTGCCGTTTTTTCCACGGCAGCAGGTGGTAGCGAACGGCACGAGACTCAACAGGTGGCAGACCTGCCTTGGCTGTGTTGTTCGAAATCTCTAATGATGCTGAAACTGCCCGGCTCTCCTCCATCCCTTATTTCTTCTTAGAATTAAACTTTTAAACAACGAGAGAATTATTGCACCACGACCACAGCAGGCTTTAACTCGTGTATTTCCTTAATTTAAAGAAATATAAATCTGTTTTTAAACTTTATTCTTCTTCTTGTATTTCCTCCCTTTTTTAGAGAGAGAGAGGAAATTAAACGATATTGTTATAGATGTAGCAGACGGCATTTGTACTACGGCCACGCGAACGAATCGTATAATGATTGTTTGGGTCGTCTCGGTCGAATGGTCAGTTTTAAATGACTTCTCTCGTGTGTCTGATGCTCTTTTATTGATCTGGGATATATATTTATTGCTCACACGGCACTGGCTCTATTAACTTCATTGCCATATAGTGCTAGCGCTCGAGAAGGCTTTTGACTGCGCAAGAAGTTTTGTTTTTTTCTGCTTGTAAAGCTCCCATCAGACAATTTTAAGATTCAAATGTATACACTATATACAGTACTTGAGTTATAGTCCATATGCACCGTACCGTAATTAGCTGCGACTCTCTATTAACTTCATTGCAATCATGCCCGGATTGCCCTCCCTCGAGAAGGCTTTTGACTCAGCAAGAAGTTTTTGTTTTTGCCGTGAAGCTTTCATAAAACAAGAATTCAAATCCTATACAATAATCCTCAATTATTTAATTGAGTTAGCTCATCTGTCATCAGTCGGAAATTTGGTTATAGCCTGATCTATCATCAGTCCCAAATTTAGTTAGCCTGCATGGATCTGTCATTATAGTCTTAAACAATAATAGTTATAGTCTGATCTATATCGTAAATTTTCGTTATATATCTCAGCTCAAAGCAAGATTTCAAATCATCAATAATTGAGTAAAAGTCCATCAGTCATCATGATGCGCAGTCGGGGAAGTGTTGGCTTGCCTCTTAATCAAATCCACAACTTATAACTCATTAACTGCCATCAGTCGGAAATTTGGTTAGCCTGATCAATCAACAGTCCCAAATTTAGTTAGCCTGCATGGATCTGTCATTACGAGTAGTCTTAAACAATTTAGTTAGTCTGATCTATATCATCAGTCGGAAAATGCATAGTTCTGATCCGTCATCAGTCCCAAATTTAGTTATAGCCCGATCCGTCATCAGTCGGAATAGTTGATGCGGCTTGATGCCATTTATCTAGCTCTCAAAGCAAGAATTTAAAATCCGCAATATATATACGTTATAAATGACAATACTTCTTGCTGTATATGCTGCAGTGGTGGAATCTATTTAATCGGATGCAGCAGGTGAAAAAGCCAAAAAATGTCGTTATCATCAGCGTATGTATTAGGCCGCTCAGAGGACCGTTAAAATAATGTATTGAATGAATAATAAAAACTTTATAACATCACCAAGAAGTCAAAATGAACAGTGTCCATCAGCATTATCTGATGACGGCATTAACTAAAAAGGTCGACTTCAGATACCGGACTATATATAGCAGCTATAGTACAAATTATGTACCACCGCAGATTATATCCCTTTGCAAGGTATAGCTTTTATGGGAAGTTGCCTGTCAATTGTCAAATTCTGCTAATATAATCGTGGAATATGAAATATATCTTCTGCAATGGACATGCACCTGTATCCATTAAAGCTGCAACAACAAGTGCCTAATTTGTAATCTTCCGCGAAAAGATATGGAAATGAAAATACTTACATTTTCTTATATTCTCGAATTGTGTGGCATAATGGCATTCTCATATAAGGAACTTAGATGCATGCAGTTAGTTTTCTTCTGATTTATATCATTTGCGCATTAAAATTATAAGTAAACACCTTTTTCGTTATATAGATTATTCTTTAGGAATCATGGTATATCACTCAATTCAGAATATATGGTTATTGATGTCTTTAAAAAATGTTTAACGTAAGTCTCAAGAAATACTTCAAGAATTTCGAAGGAATCCATCTTATATATAGGAAGAGTTGTACTGAGTGCAGAACTATTGGTTTAAGTTGACATCCAGTTGATTTCCTTAAAATTATGTTAAAGGCCTATACACGAAAAGACCACGAAAAGACATTGCTTCATTATATAGTATAGGAATTTCCACAAGTAAATCATCTTAGGAAAATTAGTAAGGATTGCAGAAACATATCACGAAGTTTTACATCCATGCGTTGACTTCCTTAAATTGTTAAAGTCCCATCAAGGCAAATCTTCATCGCGCATTGTATTGATTTCCTTATATAGGGTTTTTGACGAAAAGTCCCAAGTCATATTGAGCATGAATCAGTAATGGGAATTTCCGATTATTGAATCCATGCAGCTAGCATGATGTTATATTTCATAAATTCTTTAGGTCACTATAATTTAGGATACTAAATCGTGCAAGCCCGTTGTTTCGGAACGGGCCAATTGTCGAGTCACATCAACTTTCTCCAATTCATAAAAGATGATGATGAGAGGAACAACTTTTTGTATTTGTATTTTTCGGTGCAACATTGATCATGCGAATCAATCCACTGATCAGGTTATTGAACAATATTTAGTGAAGCGCTCATGTTTTGGAACTGGGGGGCATTCATAACTTTAGTAGTATCACGGTTTATGCATCACATATCCCCATAGTATCACATAACAGGTAGCGAAACAACATCCAATGTCGAAATTTTCATTCATTTATATTTTTCATCGGTCTTATGGAGACGTGATCAAGCTTGGTATAACTTCTCACTCTTTCCTTTTTTAGGATGACCGCCACTCTGTTCAAGCGTGGTGCGTGATGATTTTGCTTCACTTCGGACAGTTGAATACGGTACTTACCCACAAAAACACTTCTTTAAAAAGCTTTAACAAACTATTACTTACCTCAAACACAAAAATTGTCCCGCGTGAGCTCGCGCTTTAACGTAAAGTTATTCCAAAAACAGCAACCTGTTGTGTTCACTCTTCACTTATTCTTTCACTAATACACTTCGTTCATCTATCTCTCTGTGCACTGACGCTAGAGTTACGTAAAAAAGCAGCTCTATAACAAGAAATAAGGGTGGGGGGAAATAAGTTTTTTTTATTTCGTTCCTTGTAGAGCTCCCTCCTTCCCTCTACGTACACCGATCATCTTGCCGCTTTCAGAGTTTCTCGACACATGTGGAAAGAAATGCAACGTTCTGATTGGGTGAACAGCATAAGAGAAGGGAGAGCAACCGAGCAGAATGATTGGCCCTGTGGAGAAAGTGACGTATGCGTTTTGAGAAGATATGAAATATAACACGGTCGGATGGGGGAGGAAACGTTTTGTAGATATACTGTATAAGCTAGAGGCATGTCCTCGAGGTGGAGATCGTGAAGGCTGGTGCTGGAGAAACCTGTGCGCTTTAAAACTTGTAATAAATGTGTTCCGATTTTTTCTTTAAATAATATACACGAAAAAGCCACGTGGAAAGTAAAGGGTGTTCTTATAATATGCTTTGAACCCTAATAGTACGATGTTGTTATTCGAATTATAGTTATAAAGTCAGTGTCAAGTCAATTAAGTTGACGCAAAAATCGCGGGACAATTTTGGTAATTTTTGGATGCTCGTGTATTTCTGCATGCAAATAATCCGCCAAATTGCACGAGAACGTGCAAAAATCCAGGCAAACACCCTTTGAACGTCGTCGGCTAATAAGGTATAGTCCTGTTCAGTGTTCGGTTGGCCGGGGCTGACCTTTCGGATCCATATTGTACAAAGTGTGAGTTATTGGTTAACCTATGTTCAATGAATTCACACATCTGATCGGGAATTCCATAGGCTTGAAGGTCATTTATCACGGTACGGTGACATACACTGGAAAAGGCATCGCTAAAATCGACCAGGATAATATTTACGGAAGCCACCTCGTAAACGTCCAGATAAATATGAATGGCATCGATAAGGTCGATAAGAAGGTTGCTACAACTAAGATTTTTATCGGCATACTGTGTTATGGACCTAAGACCAAGGTTATCAATTATTGTTTCCAATTTGGTCAAAACAATTTTATCCATGATAAGTTATTGGTGATATTTGAGCAAACACCTATAGGCCTGTACGATTCAATTTGTCCATGAGGTTTACCCTTTTTTCGTACGGGTGTAATTTTTATGGTTTTCAACTGTTTAGGAATATATTTCATCCTAAAAATATAATCGTACAACCACCACAGGTCAATTTACAGTTAGCCAGTATAGCATATGGTATGGAATACAGGCCAACACTCTTGTTCTGTGGAGTCTGGTATAAAACGGACATAATATCGTTCATGCTAATATCTGAAGTAGTTGCCTCAAGGTCCTCTTGGAACGTTATATTTTGTCTAATGAAGGAACCATGGCCTTTGCAGGTGTCAACCTTTTCAAACTTGGACAGGTATTAAAGGCGGTTGCAATATCATTGTCTTGTACGATAATCACGTCACTATTATACATAGAGTTGGGGAGAATGTCTTTTTTCACCTGTTTAAGATGTTTATAGATTCCAAATAAATTGGCTCTATCTTTTATGAGTTGCTGAATGTAATTAGACTTAACTTAGATAAATTACGGTTTTTTGTGAGTTCGTCACTGATTATCTGGTAGTTCCCATAATAACCAGTGTTCCGTGCGATGTTGAAGTTTTTGCGTTTTTCCTTAACCATTTATGGAGAATGGACTTGGTGAACCATTTACAGTAGGTCTACTTATTATCTGCCGGTATCCTGTTAATTTTATGGGGTGTATAGGCGTGTATGATATCCATTACTGACTTGTACCAATTTGTGAACGTCACTTCTGGGTCGGAATCCAAACAGTTGGTCCAGTTAACTGTTTTTAATTCACAAGAAATGGCCTGATAATTAGCTTGTTCATATGCAAATTCTGTTGTGTTCAGTGGATTTTTAATGTCGCCATTGGTCTTACTGTTACTGTTGAGATTGACCTTTTTTTATTTGATTTTTCACAGAAAATTCGATAGCCATATGGTGGCAAGACGGAGTGAGATTGTCAACGAGGGTGGTTGTACACACCGCTGGCTGATTAGTAAATAATAAGTCAATGGTGGAGGGTTTATGTCCCTTAATCCCGTCAGAGTGAATGGGCTCTCCTATCATTTGTTTAAGTCTAAAGTTGAGCATAGTGTCATTAAGATGAATGCGCTTGTTGTTTTTAAATTCTGTCCAGTTAACGTTCATATCTCCCACCAAAATGACAGTGTAATCCAAATGAAGTAATTCCTCGACCTTTTCTATACACTTCTGCAAACTATCAATCCATTCGTATCCCATAACGGATGGGGGCGGTAAATAGCACCCAATACTATTTTCTTTTCTTTTTTAAACGTACAACATCTCATAAGGTCTCCAAATTCGTTTCTGGGATGTTTTTTAATTGGTATGATTTCAATTTGGGGGCAACGGCAATGGCCACACCGCCGCCATTATTCGCATGCAAACTTGGCCTATCCCGTCGATAAATTTGGTATAGTGTGGGAGGACATAGCTATTAGGAATGTTTTCATTCAGAAAGGTTTCATTCAGGATAAGAAAATCATATTTAAAACTATTGGTTCTGGCTTGTAATTCATTAGTTTTGTTTTTAATACTTGTGGTATTGGCGTATAACCCTAGAAGGACCGCTGGTTGATGTAGTATGGGTTCCATACGGGGAATATACTTTGAATTTTGGTACCCGGTGAAGTAGGTGTGGGTATTGGTGGTGGTGAAGTACGTATTATTTGTTGTAAGTTTGGATCCATTATCTGTCGACGGAGGAATTCGTGGTTCCAGAGCTCCCACATTTGGTCCACACTTAGACTGGGGTTGTATTTTGCTGAGCTGGACAATTCCTGTGTTTTTTTTGGAGTTATGGGGTTCCATTTCCCCGTCTCCTCTAAAAAATGTCGAGTGGAACCATTAGGATTATTCCTATGTTTGGTATATTTTATACTCTCACTTTGAGTGTTAGGGTACTGTCGAAGATTGCTACTCATCTTAATGTTATTTACTTTAGATTGGGAGTGAGTTGCTTTATTTGTTTTCTTCGTATGTTTACCTTCAATGGTGGTCTTCTTTGGGTTTTTGTGTAAATATTTGCAGTTATTTGCAAACTTGCAAGTTCCTTTCCTCCAGTACCTACATTCTTTTGGAGTGTAGGGTTTTTTTCTGTAGGATTCCTGTGTGTGTGGATTCCTATCCAACATGGGAACAATGCAGTCGTAATGGCCATCACGAAAAGCTAGTCTCCAAGAACGGTTACCACTAACCCGGTGAGTTTGATTGTTATTATGCACTTTCTCTTTATATACATGCGGTTTTTGATAGTCAGTATACACTATAATGGTTTTATGGTATACCTGTGCTGCAGCGTAGAGAGTTTCCTCTCCTGCCTTTTCCCCAGGTTTCAATATATTTTCGATCATCGTTTCTACGGATACGGCTTGGTTATCGTCCAAGGTAAAATCAGTAAAGAGATCGGGGTTCTGTTCAATGTATGTAGCAATCTCCCCACGTATTTCTACATGTTTGGTTTGGTTTGAATCACGGTGTAGGGCTAGGGACCTGAATAAACAGTTGCCGTCGCATTCTATTTTGTAAATATCTAAATTGTACGTGGTTTTCAACTGATCCGCAATGGTACAATTCCACTTGTCAATGAAGCTGCTCATCGCAACGCCTGTTACATCTTGTTTACCTTTATCACTACCTACTCCCTCGTTTTGTTCGCAGATGGACTCGCCCTCTTTTTTTTCTTCTGAGTTAGTTTTTTCCGGTTTATTTATATTTTTCTCAGGGATCAGTTTATTCTTTATTTCATCAGCTAGGTAAGTGGTTTTATCATTTATTAGTTCTTTTATGTTGCTTTCTACAGATGTAAGTAACAACTTCATTTGTTGATGTTGTTTTGAAGTCTCCGTTGGCGTTAGGCCTAATGGTAGGCAGTATTCACATGGCCACCTCACCTTAAAACGATCTTTTAGTGATTTGAAATGGGTAAAAGCAGTTTTACCCATTCCAACGCAGTCCGGATGCATCCATTCCTCACATACACAACATTTCAGCATAAATTCTTCATTATTTTTAACTTTATCCTTGCATTTTAAGCAGTTTGATTCCATTTCGTCCGCTGTGTCGACCATCTTTTTTGTGCGAGGTAGGCTCCTAATTCCTAAATTCCCTTTCCTTACATTCTTGGATTTTCCTATGTGCGTATGTGCATTTGTCTTCGAATTTGCAATATCCCTTAGACCAAAAAACACATGTCCTTTGGTTAGTCTTCTGAAAGTTGTTTGAGATGATACAGTCGTAGTGATTAACATTGAAAGCTAATCTCCATATTTTATTTTTCCTACGATTTTCTGAGTTATTGTGTTTTTCGTCTAGATTGGGGTTCTTAAACATCACTGGGGGCCTATTGGGCATATAAACCAATATGGTTTTGTTGTACAAATGAGCAGCCGCCAGTAAAGCTTCCTCCCCCGCTTTTTCACCTGGTTTTAGGAGGTTGACAATCAAATCCTCCACGGTTATATGTTCGTTATCATCAACGGCGAAACCCCTAAATTTATCAGGATGCTGTTTTACAAACTCAGCGATCTCCTTTCTCATGAGCAGGTGTCGGGCTTGATGTGCATCTCTATGTTGAGCGAGGGCTCTAAATAGACAATTTCCGTCTCCCTCTATTTCCATAAGGGTCAAGGATGTATTTCTAAGTTGCTCAATAATAGGTTTATCCCACTTTACTCGTGCTTTTTGTGTAATGTTGTGGGTCGTATCCTTGTTGGTTTGACTATAACTTCCTCCTTATCCCCCGCGCTCTGGTCAATAATGGATTCGTCCACTTCATCGCTTGCTCGGTCATTGTTATTAAAACTTATTTTGTTTATTCTACTTTCCACTTTAGTGAAATTGTTTTCCATCTTTCCTTCAAGGTATGCGGTCTTTTCTTCTATATAGTCTTTAATGTTGTTTTCGAGTGAGTTAAGTAAATCATTTACCTGTGTTGGATGGTCGCTGATCTCTTTTAGGCCTAAGGTACTGCATTGTTTACATGGCCAAACCACTCCAAAACGTTCTTTAAGAGCTCCAAAATTTGAAAAGGCTGTTTTGCCTATGCCCAGGCACTCCAAATGTATCCAAGCCTCACACTTAAAACATTTAATACTGGATTCCTCATTGTTTTTTACTTTAAGACCGCATTTAAGGCATTCTGACTCTAAACAAACTGTAGTGTTCGCCATCTTGTTTGTCTTCAAATCAATGTGTTAAATCATTCTGAAAAAGCCAGTCCAAGACCGAGTCTCTCAAAGGTCCATCATCACTTTCAGGAATTTTTTTTTCCCAAGACAGTCCACTGTAGGGTGATTCCACGGTATTTTGAGCCTTTTTCTCAGCTTTATTCTCTATGGACACAATATTTGCATTATTCCACGAGTAACAACAAATTCAACTGATAATCCTATATTATAATTCTATAAGACTGCTAAGTTTTTCCTGCGACCTTTTTCCTGCAGCCATCTATCTGAAGTGCTCAATTATTGCGTAATATCGTCCACCGTGGAAGCATAAAACCAGATTAAAAAACAACGATTCCCGTGAGATGTAAATAGCCAACTTTACCATAATAATCCCGAACGCAAAAGGGCCATGCGTCTTCGGCGTTCCATTAATTAATTTTAGTATTTATGAGAAAATAACTGCGTTCTATATCCGCTGTTCCGCTGAAATGTTTTTTC
>JAQGBM010000139.1:0-17217 GCA_034698405.1 Symphylella vulgaris | reverse complement strand
GGTGCTGGCGCAGAGAGATAGAAATAGACTGATAACCTAGCAGTTATTCACCGATGTAATGGCGGATGCTGACGTCATATATCGTGTACACCCGATTCGATATCCAGTTATAGGGCCTACGTCCCATGTGGTTCAGATGTGGACATTTAATGTGGTTCCGGAGTGGACATTTTAATCTCTTGCATAATAATGATTTCGTTCTTATACAGTAAAAAAATCTTTACTGTTTAATATGGAAAGGGTGTTTCTAATTTAATACAGCAAATACTAATTTTATTTTTCATGTTTGCTGATATAGCCTATTATCATCAAGATTTTACCAATGGCGGATTCTCGGATATGATTATCGGATAGGTTTTTATTTAAATATTTTCATAAAAAATATGGTATAGGATAATTTTAGCTGTGGGTATCCAGTACCCATCTATTTCCTAGTTTGGAATTAAGCAAGCTGTCAAAATCAAAAACCATTATCATATAATTAACTTACTCTATTTGTTTTGTTAATTAATGTTTTGTATATAGGCTAATTCCTAAAATAAATATTCTGATGGAAATCACATCGTATATTTTTTGTCAATGTTTAACTAATGATAAACATTCTGTATTGTTTTTTGTTCATTTTATATTAATTTAAATTTCTCTTCCGGAGATATTTTTTCGGATATTTTAATAATAGACATCCCGTGCTTGACACCACTGTTTACATCGCATTGATCGATATCGGGATTTTTAGTCGAAGCTGAAAATATGCGACATTATGTAGTCATATATACGTACTCCAGTTGCAGTGTGCGCATGTATACACGCATAGTGCAACTGGAGAGAGGTGTGAAGTAAATGATCCGTCTTCCTATACTGTATAAGTCTCTGCATTCCTCTTTCAATGCATCGTCAATATCAATTTTCTTGGGTCTCCTTGCTTGATCTATCACTTTCAGTGTTCCTTATTATTAGCCTTTGCATCATCTGTACTCGAAATTTCGCTTAATAAAATCTGAATGGGTGATAAGGCAAGTGTATAAGTCCCAAATTGTGCCAATTTATGCAAAATTGCCCGTTCAGCGCTCTGCCCTCGATAAGCTGAAGAAAAGTATATACACATAAATAAAAGTAAATTGCTGATTTGATACTTCGAGCTAGAAATAAACAAAATAAGCCAACAGCTTTTGATACTAAGTTAACTTAAACATAAAAATAGTGCAAATTGCTGGGGCTTATACCGTATTAAGTTACAGTAGCCTACAACATTGACACATGATACATAGATCAATCATGGAGTAGCCAATAGACTACTCCATGCTCAAAATTGGGATCCTACAAAATAAGTTGGGAAAAATTAAAGGAATTGATGCTACCCACTGGTATTGTGAATGAAGATTTTTTTTAAATAAGTTATTCCTCATTTTTTAGATTTTTAACATGTAAATACTAAATATTTTATATATTATTTTGTTCCGTAGTGCTTATTCTTTTATAAAAAATGTGGTATGCACTGTTTTCATATGCCCTCTATTACCCCAAGAGGTCAATAGCTATGGACTGTAATTTAAAGAAAATACCAAGTAAAATTAAAAAAATAGCAAAAAATTATCTGCAGAAAAATGTTCATAATTAATATAATTTTTCGTATTTACTCGTATAACACAATTTTTCCCCCTTTCTACTTTATTTCGCAAATATTAACTTCGGTTTCTTTTTCGGTTAAGCATTAAACTCTCATTGACTTATTATTATCCTTTAATAACAACTGTTGGTAAATAAAAAATACGTATATCACATTTCACATAAATTCTGTTGTCCAAAAATTTATTCTCTTATGTCAGAGAAAGCTTTAACAAATCTGAAAATCAATCCTTCAAACTGATATTTTTATTAAACAGGTTATACGACAAGAGAACTTTGGATTTTGGCCAAAAACATTTTTTTTGTTCAAGAGTGGTATAATTTTTAGCTCCCTTTCTTGTATAAATCACATCAGCTGCTACCAGAGATAAAATAACTACTATATCTGGGAACAAACGTGTTTCTAAGTCTGGCTTTTTGATCCGTATATTTTTTGGGGTGCAAAAATGGCTGAAACTGTCAGTCTCTCTTTCATTTCACTTTTCCTCTTTTTTCTTTTTTTCTTGCTCAGATTTCTTGCACTGATGCGAAACAAATCTGCTCGCACACAGACCACATGGAGCGTTTCCTCATTTTGTCAAAACGTTTTGTGAAAGAAAAAAAAAAAGAATAAGAAGAAAAAAAGACAAACGACTGTTATGAAAACACTGTGGCACTCACAACTTCACTCATGTAAATCGGGAGGGGAAGTAAATTATTCTTTTTGTCATATTATTTCTCTTATATATGGAGGACTTAATGTCGAATTAAGTGAATGGACTTATTTTCCAAAAGGCCATTGAGTTTTTTTTTTTTTTTCTCAGAGGCCTGTGGTTAAATTCGTATAGGCCAAACACAAGACTTTCCAAAAAATCTTGAAATGCGTGTAAAAAATGGCACAACATCGTAATATTGGCACATTCGATAACATTATATTTATTTTCATATGAATATTTCCATAGAAATATTGGAAACGACTTATTTTCTAAATCTGAAAATTATCATTTTATTAATTAACACTTTTTTTCAATAGGCTAAAATTAAGTTTACAGTAATCTCCCTAAAATAAAAAATTATGCGCATTTTCTTCATTGTCCACTTGGATTTTATTGATTTTTTAAACATCAGTTCCACCTTAAATTCTATCCTCATACATCTTCCAATATCCAGTTAAAATTATAGTTAAAGTACTACGGTATAGCAAAAACAAAAACAAAAACTTCCATGCAAGTCCAAGATGCCAATTGCCAATGCCATCAATTATTCATTGAAGATTTTATAGTCTACATACGGATACGGCTTATCTTCATACCATCATCCAAAGCATAGATTCGTATGTCATTCTTGGATCGTCTTGGCTGCACTGATTTTCCTTAAAACTTCAGTACAATGAACCATTATGTGCTGGGTATAAAATGGGTAAAAGAAAGTCAATATTAAAAAAGACACAATGATGGAATTTTACTTCAGCAGCCGTTATTAAATTTTAAATTATAATATATGGAAGTTTTATAATAAACTTGTATTACTGTCAAATGTAATTCCCAATTTATTTTAAATTTATTGCAACTTCCTATGAAGTACCACCAAACTGTTCCGTGTTAAAAAAAATCTCTAAAACTTTTTTAATAAGCATTTCCTTAGAAGTACGTACATGATGCAGCGTTTCAGTCACATTAATACTTTATGTAATGAAACTTGACACTGCTGTTCGTAAAAATTTATAGAGAAAAGGAAGATAGAGTGCTGATTAACAGTGAAAAAATTCATCAAGTAGGCTTATTGTAGAAGAATGATTCACATCTATACAATACGGTAATCTAAACCTGAAAATAGTTCTTATAATACAGACCACCAAGAGTTTAGTTGATTATATATAAGCTGTCAAGAAACAGGTTTCCTATGTTTGCAATGGCATGCTCTGGTCCTAAAAATATAAAGTTAACAAATCCAAAATATAAAATAATGCACATAAATTTCGTACACATTAAAGTTCAAGGGTTTGAGTTGGATGTTAACCCTCTCACCCGAAATGAGGATTAGCCTATTGAATCTGGCTATTTTCCATGAAAAATCATGATTTTTCCTCATCCCTTCCCTAAATGACTCACCTCCCCCTCCTAATTTTTTTCGGGCTCCGGTCCCGATACTGATACATTCTAGCTCAGCATTTTTCAAAGGGTTTTCTTCAAGGAACTCTGGCGTTCAGTGAAGGGAACACAAAATTAATTCTCCTCAGACTTAATCCACCATTCAGTGATTAGTGTAATCGATGAAATTAAAATTAGTGTAATCGATTAGCTGAAATTAAAATGCTGGTTCACGGGCCACCACGTGAGTAGATTTTTACCAAACATAACCCAAATTTTAGAAAAAGAAATTTTCTAAACCCTATAGAGTAGGTTAACATAAAAATTAGTCAATAGGGTATAAAACTGGGCACGTGACATACGATGTGAGCATGCGCAGTGAGCGATTTTGAGAGATCCGGTTGATGTGTTGTGAAAATAATGCGCGTGCATCTTAACTGCGGTAATGTTAAATCAACTCATTCGCGCGCAACGCCATCTGTTGAGTTAGCTTTGAGGTTTATACCTTATTGGGGGTTCGTACACAATCTAATCATTTCCACTTAATCATCGATTACACTAATCACTCTTCGTGGAATCGGGTGTTAACCTCCTTCGAAATAGATCTGGTAAGCCTCGTCCTTCTAAAAATATAAATTATAGGGTACCGGTATAGGTTGTCTGACGGTGTTTGAAATTCCTTAAAGATTAATTGAGTTCTTTGCACGGCCAAATTTAATTGAGATAAGCCACTATATAGTTTAACTTTTTCTACACAATTCCCATTTGAAACTCTGCTGCAATATTATTCTAGTTTACCGGTTAAGATGTCACGTTTCAGTGAAAATGCCGAAGAGCGTGATTAACTGGTCGTGATGGACCAAATAGAATGAGGTATGGCATCTTCATGATGCAATCCACGGGTATATATAACTTAGTCAATGAATACGAGCGATGTACACGGTATATGGTATATACAATGTCATTTTTGAAGCTATATATTATATCCGTCTGAAGTCAACACCACCATCAGCATTACCAATGTATAGGAAACGGGTTGGATGAGTATGAAAGTGTATACATCAAAGGCATCGTGACGTATGACAAGTAGACCGTGCAAAAGTTTATAGCTTATACTCGTAATACACTATATGTAGGCTATTATACCGGAGAATGGGCCTACTGCTTTTATTATTGGTCTTTTAAGCATGGATTGCTGGATTGGAAATATATTATACTGGCAGAAGTATATTATAGCAGGCCAATATTATAGAATATAACTTAAACTTAGATAGAAGGGTATAAAATAATGTTTAAAAATTAGGCATTAGAGCGAGGATAGCAGGGCAAGGAATGTAGGACGAAGTGACGCAAGGATATAAGCTTGTTCCTCAAAAGGAGCAAGACTTAAAGCCTAAGCTAAGCAAATTTTGCACTTATAAAACTGCATTATATAGCCTTGTTGTCTGACCACCCTGAAAATAACAATTAAACAGCGTGCCCCTTATATTTCTCAGGTAAGCTTTCCTTATCAGCACCTTACATGTTTGATGGGAAGTGGACAATTTACCAATCAGGGGTTTTTAACAATCATGGAAAAATGTGTTGATTAGGTTTGTTACATTCGCATTCCATTGAGTTAAATTGAGTGCTTGACGTGTCTGGCATCCTTGGTTTACGGTCCTGTATAAAATAGCCATTTAACTTAGCCCATTATTACATATAAGTATTAAATGTGAGCTCATAAACGCTGCTCTGTTATAGTCAATTAAGTAATATATCTAGACCTTTCCTGAAATCTCTACATTTTACCAAGTTAATATTTAATATTTATAAACTGTAAAGTTATTCATTCGCTGCTGTGGCGAGGATATTGCATGAAAAATATATTCGTCCACCAGGAATAACATTTCATTTCATTGGGAAAAAAATGGTTTACGATCGTTTGGAGAAATCAGACGTAGGATAACTAATGTCGTATTATTTATATTATTATACATGATTTACACAGTCTCGGACACTCACTCTATTATGGATATTCCCCAAGTGAATACTATAATCGCGCGTTACGAACATGCAGGTCGTCAGGATTCAGAGACCGGAAAACTTTCACAAAGTCCAATATGTCAAATACTGTGCTGCACTTGTAAATCATGACCTACGATAAGATATCCAGGAGTAAATAAATTTAAAGTGATTAAATTCTTTTTATGTATGATAAAGCCTACTATTATTGGTCTACAGCTGACCTACTTTACAACTTTGCCTATTATAAAAACCTCATAGTTTAAATAACAAGACAGGGCACCGGTAACTTAATAGCTCATCACTTTCCAAATTATATGATCCACTTTTATTCTAACCACATGTCCATACCACCTTAATCTACTTTCTCTCGTCTTATCCTTAATGTCAGAGACATTAGTACCAGAGTTGGGACCATTCCGGAAAATTCCATTCCCATTCCACTCCCACTCTTTAAAGGTATTTACCATTCCCGCATTCTCATTCCATTCTTTAATATTTTCTTCCATAACTACTGTATATCATTCCATTCTTTACCCTCAATCCTTCCCATTCCTTTTCTTCGATATTTCAAATGTAATTTCACATCTTTAAACATATCGAAATAGTTTTTGTTATGAAAAATACTGGTAAAAATCTTTGTTTTAAATTATGGAGTAAGCTTACTAGCATAAAAAAGAATAAATAAATTTTTACAAAATAATGGAAAGTACACGTAAAAAAACAAAAATTGTAAAATTTTTCGAATACGGTAATAATTAACAAATTTATTTAAAAAATTTTATAGTAATGGTTTCTCAGTTTTCATTCCCAAATCCTCATAGCTTGCATTCCCATTCTTCAATTTTTTTTCATTCCCATTCCAAATTTCCTTATTTACATTCGGAATCTTTCCGCTCCGGAATGAGATTTTTCCCAACACTGACTAGTATAGGCTACTACCTTAATACAGTATATTATTTATTCTATTTATGTTTGTTAGGCCTATCTAAAAAACTGCAAGTTACTCGTATAAAATCGCAAAATATTTTTGTTGCATTTCCCGCATATTATAGGCCTACTCTTCCTGTCTTGTCTTAAGTTATTGTGTCACTTCTGTTTTTTCATCTGAATTAAGTTATATATCTCTACAGAGTACAGCTTATACATAATAATTATTAGTTCTGTACCATTAAAGAACAGCAATCTGCATAAATTGTGAGCTGCCGAGTGTGCAGTATATATCATCAGCCAACAATTGGTGCCCTTATCACGTGCGCTTTTGTTCTGCCGTCGTTAATATTGAAAAGCCAAATCAAATCCATTCCTCACATTAAAGGGCAATAAGGCAATGTAATGAATGCAGAAGTTCTTTTACACGTAATTGGCTTACACAGGGAAGATATTGGCACTCCGTATTATTATGTTGTACTATCCTAGTCTTAACACTCTTATGTTATACTATCTTAGTCTTAACACTCAAAATCTTATATAAATTTTAAAGCTGATTTTATTACACTTATTACAAAATCTTATACGTATATAGACCAAATCCACGATCACGACAGCACCGACACTTCCGGTTTGAAGCGCGCGCAATAACTTTGAGTGGAAGTACATCTGCTCTCACAGGAGCATGCGCACAGAGCAGCACTATTGTTTATGTTTACATTCCTGGATTTGATCTATAGGTATCTATTAATAATACGAGTAATAACTCACATTACAACCAGAATATTGTTAGAACTTAGAGCTGTTAGTGTGTGCTTGCTTATTTTTTACTGACTGCTGACAAGGAATAGCCTATATTGTGCTATATTGTGCTACGAGTATCAGTAGGCCTATGTCCGAGTTTATAGCAACCGTGAAAAGTAGCCTATAGATTATGTATCTGCTGTGGCGACGAGAGGGGAGGCAAGGGGGCAGTACCAGAGGGCCCGGGATTTCAAAGGGGGCCCGAAGTTTCAAAAGGGGCCCGGACATAGGAGATTTTAACTCTATAAAATTAATTATTTTTATCTATTTGCCTGAACCCCAGAGAAATAGGTAAAAAAAAAATACTTTAAAAAGCTCGAAATTTGACCTGCAAAAACATGGCCTGATGCGGCTCCTCCCGGGGGGGGGTTGTGGGAAGGGGGGAGCTTGCATAATATTTTTGCCAGGGGCCCGTTCTGGCTCTCGTACGCATCCTGTACGTATCTGTGCCTTGAAAACTTTATGCAAATCTAAAATATCATAAATAATAAACAAATAAATATAGCCTACGAGTAGGCCTATTCTTTATTCGATATAATACCGTATATTGACAGAAACGTAAAAACAAAAGTTCATATATCTCTGTCCCAAATAACATTTTTTTTTTATAATTATAGGCCCTACCGTGATATTCGTTATTTTTCTAGTATCAATAATATATTTTGCTTTGTCATATGTAAGTTATCAATATGTTATAGACTTAGATAATGCAAGTCGATAACATCATGCATGATAGCTGTTCATTTGATAGTTCATAATGCATAATATCCATCTTTTCATCTCTATTTTGAAATATAACAAAGATTATTAAAAATAATATTAAATACATGATTTTGATTTTTTTACGCTTACATGAACATTTTCATTATAGAATTTTTTTATATGAGATTTCAAAAATTGATAACTTCTTTTTTTCTTGAAAATATTTTTTAGACTATTATTGAGAAGAATATTGACACACTGCTGCAAGATAATAAAGGAAGACTGTCTTCCTTTATATTCTGTATCTTAATGTGTAATTTAAAAATTTAGTTTATAAGGTGTAATAAACTCTTAATTACCAACAAGAGTTCATATGTTATACGGAGCTAATTAACTCCACGTCTGACTGCAGCAGCTTCGTAATATTATAATATGAAAATTTGCTTGCGAATAAAAAAAATCGTCTTCGTCTTCTTCCACCTCTGTATATTATATGAAAAACATTAATTATCGTTAGCTGCCATTTTAAGCGATTAACGTATATAAGCTTATACGATATTAAAGAATATGATATTTAGCAAAATGGCTTCTCTTATAAAATGCATGACACTTTTGATCTTATACAGATAAACATTAGAATGATTAGATGAATGGAATTTTTAAAATAAATGATTCGTGTTCATTATCAGTACTATTCAGTCACTTACATCCTTAAAGATATTATCATTTGTAACTTTCTTTTCAGCACCTCATTATTTTATCTTCAATACAATAATTGATTTATTTTTTATACTTTTTAATGAGCTGTTATTATCCAGTAACCTTTCTGCATTCCTGTAGGCTATACACTCTTTTAGCTGTTTGTCACGTGATTTTTGGACGCCATTGAGTGTCTCAGCTCTTTATTAATGTGCTGTAGTCTTTATTTACAAAGAAAAATGTTTAAAATTTTTACAGATATCTTTCAGTTAGTAACATAAAAATATAATAAAATTGTTTATGGTGACATTACTCTTCGTATTTAGAGATTGCAGCAGATTTTTGAAAATGGCTTATAGCCGCCATTGCCTGATACGCACTCCTCCGCTGCAATCGTGTATAGACCAAATCCGCGAATGTAAACAAAAACCATAGTTCTGCTCAGTGCGCATGCTCCTGTCAGCAGATATACTTCCGCTGTCGTGATCGTGTATTTGGTTTAACTTATATATTAATAACACAACAAACAAAATAAGTATACTGTATAAGTTATTTTAATATTTTATTCAGTTTTAGTTCTTTTAAAATTTTCTCTATTTTTCCTGAATTTTTATTGAGTATAAATATTTTCTTATTCTGTGTTCATCTTTCCACGAAAGCTTTAATATATAGGGCCTATATCTTTCCGAATTTTTATTTATTTTCCTTAAATGCAATCGCGATCTGAATTTCTAATATTTCATCATTATTATAGGCCTATTTTTCTTTTATATTTTTGAATGACTCAACCATACAAATCCTATGCATGGTCATAACAATAAGACATTGTTTAAGTATGTTGTCTTTATATACTGGCTATGTATAAGCACCGGATCACAGCATGCTTTTCACTGCTTTACTGTAAACTGTTTCTTCGAAAAATAATAATTAATTAAATGAGGTTTGTGGCGGAAACCTTGTAATATCCGGAGTTTCACAAACGTATTTTAATTTTAACTTCTGTATCACAATTATACACAATTCAGCAACTGGTATTAAACGAAGAATGAAAGAACTATAGTAACCTAACAAACGGAGATAGCCTTTGGAAAAGAAACTGAATCCAAGGAAGTGAAGGAAATTAGGTTGTATATATTTCTACATTATTTAGGATGCTATAATGGGTATCCTTACTCGTTAGCAATACCGTATTCTGCACAGTGCTATATTTTAGCCTATACTCCGTTTACGTGTTATATTTGGTAGGATATCTGTTTACGTCAGCAAAGTGCATTTAAGCGGTATAACTCTGATTGGAATATAAGGAGAAAATAATCTAAAACATGGTGTCACACTTCTCTATTTCGAGTGAAAATATTTTCTGTTCCTGCTGGTTTGAAAGCAAGCAGCCTTGCAATTTTTTTCCCGTATGATAATGTTAGGCTATTAGGTTCTAAGTTACTCAGTAAAAATTACCGGTATCTATAATTTCATTCAAAATATTCGATAGATAAAGGCTAGGCCTAGCCTAGTTTCGTTACCAGTTACGAGAGTTCTAAAGAGTTTCGTTACCCCACCGTTTCGTAACCACAGTAACCACCATTTTAGATAAAATTGGACGTTTGTAATACAAGGACCCCCGTCCCCCACTCCCCAATATCCCATGCGTTGCTGAATAACCTGCCGAAATCTGAAGCTTATAGGTTAACTTTTGGTGTTAAGTTTAATTTACTGTAGTCCCTACACAAACTCCTGCATCCCGTACTAACGCCATGGCAAAATAACCTGCCCAATTCTGAAACTTGCGTTTTTCCCCATCGTGCAATTCACCCAATGGTGCGGGGATAACGCTACACGATCCGATTATTCGATATTTTATTATTTTTCAAAATAGTTTATTATAAGGCTTGTATAATGTGTGGAAACTTGAATACGTGTTTACAGTTACATAGTCTCTATAGACGCAGGATAAAGTTGAAAATTATGTTTATTCAATATTCTGTTATATTATAAATGCTCTAGCTTTGCAGAAAAATGGATGTGAAAATCCATTTTGCCATATAATATACTGTAATATAATAAATAGATAAATGCCATTAGTTTAGGTTATGAATATTTTTTCCCTTTTGCAATTTGAAAAAAATATAAGCGACAGCAACAAAATGATGGGTGCTCACTGCTTCTGCTCACAGCACAATCAACTCCCCGTCTATTCTCAATGCAAATAAAGCGGTAAAAATGTGCGTCAATATAATAACGTTCTTATGCATCAAAATTACCGCGATCAAAATCGAATTCAACAAAAATATTATAGTGATGGGATAATCAAAATGCGAAAAATAGAAAAGTTTATATCCTATAACTTATATCTCAACAAAAGAATAACGTTATAACATTGTGTATTGTAGCAAAATTTTTGATTATTCTTCTTGGAGGCGACATCTTTATCTCGTTCTATTCTTTTAAAGTTTTGCTCAGAAAGATTGAAGTGTATTTTTGGATGTCGATATAAATTTGAAAGTTTTGGAAAATTCGCTGTCATGATAATTTAGAATGAAAGGTATAGCTAAATAATATAAAAAACAAAACAAAATAAACCATTATGCAAAAGGTTTCAAAAATTGTCTCTTAAAACAATAATAATTATTATTTAAAACAGGATGAAACTGATTTTTTAAAAGGATACCGGTAACATCTTTTGAGAGAAAATATTCATATAAGTTATCGAGAAATATTTCCATAAAATACGAGATACGAGAAGTTAAAAGAATAAAATATTCTAAGTTAAACTATAACCTATTGATTGAAATGCTGTATTAACTTATGCTGGATGGTTCCCATAGTCGAATATTTGTGAATTTCTTTCTTACTCGTAGAAGAGTAAAACTCTTCTGACAAGATTTTCATAGAAAATTTTTGAGCTTCCATTGAAACCTAACTTCAGCCCGAAATTCGAAAACAGAAATCTCATCAAAAGGAACATATGAAAAAAAAAAATCACATTTCTAAATAATTTCATTTTTATAATGGCAGCGGCAGTATATAATGTCCCATCTTGGTCCCATATATATCGTACCTTAAAAAAGTATGCTAGCTGCTGGAAACCAACATCTGGTTGGGTCACGCCTATATAGTGTTTTGTTTACTTATTCTATTCATTTATAATTACTAACGTTGAGTGATCTGCGTGATGTCTGAAGGGAGGTGTTCTGGAATCATTTCTTTTCTCTAGCTTCACATTTTTATCCGCGATCATTTCCCGCTTCCTTATAGTGTCTTTTTTCCCCTTTTGCTTCATCTGGGTTTTCTTACTCTACCCCGTACTTCTTTACAGTTAGGTTAAATGAATAAAAAATGGATATAGGATGATATGCCAAGTTAGTGAAGCTACCAACAATATTACTACTTTTTCTTCCTAAGATTTAGCTCTTCCTCTTTGAATTCAAATTACTTGTATTTTGGTCAACTCTTATTGGGATTGGTAGAATACAAAACAGATTAAAATTGTTGTGTGTATAATAATATGCAAAATCTTCGTTTATATTAATAGTCAACACAGGAATTCGCGTATTAACTTACTCGCCATATATTCGCAACAATAAGCGTGCCCTATTTTTTCCACAAGAATTAAAATCAAAACATTTTATTGGTTAATATTTTCTCAAATTACACTCGAAGGGATTGCAGCAGCGGAAAACAAAGATTAGTTCGATGTCGATAGTTAAATCGATGTTCTCTTTCTCTCTCTTGAAGGACGTAATGCGATCCGTCATAAAATAGCAACTCAGTTTAGGCGCCGTTGTATGAAAATACAGAGTCCATGGGGATTGGATATGGCAGCCTATAGAGTGAGTATATATAGTAGAGTCGCATCTCAGCGTATTATAGCCAGCTTTTATAGAGAGACAGAAACGTTACGTGCGCCAGCATCCAAACAACGACCATTACATAAAAGAATAACTTTATACTCCCGTTTGCAGCTACAATAGAGGAAGAAAAAAAATTGTTTTGTCCCAATCTAGTCATTATTGTTTTGGATATAAAAAATAAAAATAAAAAAACCGAATAATTATTATTATTATTAAACAGATTGAAGAGATAAAATGAAATTTGATATTATAATTGTTAAGTGTATCGAATTTCAGAAAAGTACAGATGGTTTACATTACAATTGGGTAAATTTGACCTGTAGCCTGTAGGCCTATAACGGTCATCTCATCTTTGTTATAGAAACGAATGCTCGAGTCTTACCTGTATATTTTGGTTAAATGAATATTCTAACGAGTAAGTGAGAAAAGAATTAAAGAATCAATATAAAAAAATTGGAAGCCATAGTCTGATGAAGCAAAATGAATCGTGTTGGTCGGTGATACGAGGCCCTCGCTAAACATGTTTAGCGAGGGCCTCGGGTGATGTGAAAACGTCTTGATAAAATTAGCGACCGGAAATTAGTCACCAGCCGGAGTCGTTAGATTTCGGATTGCATCAATTTCTTAGATTTAGCACTTCATTCCTTGGCATGATCTTTGTGAGCATTTACCATTTTACCGCATACAAAAAATTATAAGTTCTGTATGATTTTACAGATGATGATGGATACCAAGAAGTATACTACAGTATTAGGCATATCATTTTACTTGGTAGGCCTACTTATACATATACCACTCTGTTCCTGTTAAAATGCTTCGAAGTACCGTAACTTATAACTGCATGATGGCGGCGGCAATTTGGTGCGGCGAATTCTGGCGTCAGATCCACTAGTTGGTGCCAGGCAGCGACAATAATTCCCGTAAATGCAACAATCAGTGAAATGAAGCAAGAAACGTTAAAGTGCCGACGACGATCGTCATAATACTCTATGCAAATGATGTCTGGCGCGCGAGCAGTTTTATTCCACCAACAAGACCGATCTATTTAACTCGGCCACCGCATTTCGTCAAACACTATCGTCCTTAATTTATTTCCACCTCCTTTCCTTTTTTTGTTCAGCTGCAGCAGTTCGAGAATGTCTCTTCAATTTGGCGACCGTCGCGCAATTTTGGGGGAAATTATCTCTTACTAAATAAAGTTTAATGATTAAGATAACTTTGAATTAAAACGCTATTACTGAAATTGATTTTTCAGTGTAAATGGAAAACCTTGGGGGGAAAACACTCGAATACCTCTTGTTTTATAGGTATTACTCGCTGACCTGGAAGATTGCTCTTCAGTCATTACAACTCTGGCTTTGGGAAAGCTGTAATTAACTACAGTACGGGGTAGAAGGAGTCAGTGCCTCAGTGGACATCGAATCAGTGATAGCACGAATTTTTTTATGGAAAAATTATCTTTCTAAAGAGAAATAGGCCAATTTTGGTAAACAGAGCTATCCCTATATAGAGCTTTAATGCTGTTGCGGAAGTCAACTTGAACTACATCCCTCACATCAAAAGCGGAAGTAAGTTACACTGATGCATCTGTACCGTGGAGTGAGGTAACATTGGACAATCCGGTGCAATAGGGGGACAGTTTAAAATATATCCAAAGTTGCCCGGGTGTCCAATGTTACCTTCAATAGTCTCAGAATATTAGGAACCAATTACCAAGTTGGCTATTTAAAGAAAAACGAAATTAATGCTGTTTAAAATATTCTAATATGATATGACACACTTTTTCTAATAAAAAGTCAGTGGCAAAAGCACAAAAGCACCTACAATGTAGATTTTTTGTGCAGAACACGTAATTCCATGGTAATTATTTCAGTTTTTTTTTTCATCCCCGGAAATTTTGGGGGGATTTATCCCCACAATCCCCCCCCCCTGCCTACGGCCCTGTCAACAGTGAACTTGTCGATTGGATTCAGACAATTTAGCAACCTAGGTTTCTAAATAACATGAATAATACAGTAGCCTAAATTTCCTCGGAGCCTTCACTCATGCTGTCATTTTTATCTCCAGCATCGCTTCCGATGCCGATATGACCGTGGCGGTCATTTCACTATTCTATAGGACGTCTACCACCACAATATTATTATGGATTTATGTGTAGGTAAATACTTGGTATGCGTGATCAATACTCGTTTCAACTATTGTTTAAGCTACTGTTTCTGTTTGTCGAATGTGAGAGAAAACATTATTCATGTTGACAGGGGAAAAAAGGTGCGTGAAATTAATTGTAGGTTTGCTAAGAAAGAAATGCTAGTGTCGAGATAAAAATTATATTCAACGCCATATAACAGTATCCTATATGAACAAGAATGCAAAAAAAAGATAGACCTATGCGTAGAACCGCAGTGGATTAATCAGGGATCGATACTACAGTTCCTAGAATCTTTGATAATTAATTAAATTGTCTCTACTTCGTAACGGTAAATTACTTGCAGGTCTAAAACAACTGAAGTTGAAATCATGCAGTTTAATTAAATAACAACGAAGCTGCGTAACAGGTTCGTAATGAAGATTTTATTGGTCATACAATAAGAAAATTTATATTCTATGTTCTAAGGGGTCAGGGTTAAAAATACCGAGGTAATTGTGAGGCGTTTCGACGGGTACGGTATTTTTTATCTTATTTTCCTATAATATAATTATGTTGTGTCCAAATTTCTTAGCTCAGAGAAATGATTCTTGCTGTATCGCCATGCGAACCATCTTATGACGTCAATTTATCATAATTATATAAATATTTATATATACAGGTATAGTTGAATAAAGAAATAGTTAATTATAGTAGGATTATGTACTAATATGTTTAATACAAAATAATTTCGATGATTTTTTCTTGCAAATGAAATCTCTCCATAATTTTCAAAAGATGTTAAAAACATTATTTTTGTCTCAATTAATTAATGACTCAATGCCGATAACATTAATAGTAATGTTGTACCTCTTATTATTGAAAAATTTAAAGAAGCCATAATTATATAAACTCTAAAAATAAGTGTTCGCCAATCTCTAACTCTCCTTACATCATGTTGTTAATTTCATTAAAAGAACTTGTCGATCGAATGTTTATAAAATTCTTGTTGTCATATCGCCTCGAGTCTTTAAAAAGTTTCGATATAGAATGTTAACTTGCAATATTAAATAAAATCTAATACATCCATTTAATCTGATCACACTGCAGTATGGCTTTAACACAATTAATGAACAACTTCATATAGGCCTACCGGTACCGTAATTCAGTAACTCAATTTTTTTAAATTGCATCCTGTAAATGTAATACGGTAATAAGTTAATTGTTTTACATCATAGGCTAAATGAGTGGTTTTATTTTTGATTTTTAGTACGATAAGAAGTATAGGTGGTACCGGTATGGTATTAAAGTACCCCAGGCTATAGCTGCTCGGTACAGAAGACGAAGGGTGTTCGTGGAATTACGCATATCTGAATACGAGTACGTATACATACAGGCTACTGTATTTTATACCCTCAACGAAATTACATTTATCAGCCGATCCTCTTTGTCAAAATGGGTATGAGGCCTACTGTGGTCTGTCATTTCCATATCTTAATTGTCTGTAGGCTTGTACTGTAGGCTTCTGATCAGAAAATCAACCTGCAATATATTCCATTCGATTTTAACTTGTCCCCAGCTCTTTTAATGACGTTTTCCCTCGTTTGGTGGTTCTGGGTGAATTGACGGGACCTCGATTCACATCACCGACGACAAGCCGATATTCGTATAATGCGAGTATAACCAATCTATTATAACAGTAATTGCCATGCACTACAGTTAAAAGGACTGCACTATAAACTCAACGTACAGTAGTAATATAATGAAACATTTTAAAATTAGGTATACAACAGCACTTAAATTTTAGTAATCGTAATGATCTAATGATCACTAAATTGTCAAACATAGACCGACAGTGTTTAGATTAATGGCGAAAATAAATATGCAGTACATACATCAGAGAGAACAGCATAACTAACTTTTATTCGATCGTGCTGATAACATCAAAACAACGTTAGACTATATAATATTGTACATACCCCATAAAGGACAAAAGATAAAAGTTGGCTCAGGACAGCAGTAAAAATTAAACCAAGAGAATTAATGATCCAAACTTTTTAATCGAGTATAATAATACCGATATGGATATTCCATTAATGTTGGCCATTATACAACATTAATAAGTGAGCTGTGTTATCTAAAAATTATAACTTACTTGCCATGCTTCTTATACAATTAGGCTACCCATGCAGTTTCATCTTCTTGGCATACAATATGTTCTTGATATCAATAAGTAAACAATAAAACACTGCTAACTTACTTTTTTTACTGATCCATTAAAAAAAAACCTTAAAATTCACCAAATTTCAAAATCAGACTTACTGTAAATTTTACACAATCTATAGATTGTGTAAAATTTACAGTCGGGGTCCGGGAATGAAATCACCGAATATATTCGGTGATTTCATTC
>JAQGBM010000138.1:0-17224 GCA_034698405.1 Symphylella vulgaris | reverse complement strand
GATTCAACCGTTTATCTGAAATCCTAATAATTTTTGAAATAACCCCTCATTATCGTCACATGTCGCAATCATCATAGTTTATAAAATGACGATTATATTGTTATAGCAGTTATCGATATTGCGTTTCTTTTAGACACTCTGCAGTCGGTACCGTACCGTGGCCTTAGACTTCAAATTTAAAAAAAATTTAAAAAACCCAACATGGAAAAAATAAAAACTTCAGCATGGAAAATTCAGAAATTTGTTGATGCAAAAAATTTCCTGCATGGCATTTTGCATTTAACTAGTTTTCAACAATAGTGTAATTTCCCTACTACCGCCACGGCCCCCCTCCCCCTCTCCGTGCCTAATTTATACGCCCATGGATAACCCCATATAGCCTTGTCTGACCTATAACTTAGTCAGTGAAAGTTACAGACAGACTCTTGAAGTGGAATTTTAGTGAAAAAAGCTGAGCATGTAAACGATGTAATATTAACTCCTTCGCATTCTGTTTTCCCACTGACCTCAAAGTTTGAATGATGGGTCAGAGATGATATAGTAGTAAAAAGGGAAAGTAATCCTCTTCTCCCCAGACCGACTGGTCGAATGTCCAGGTATAAAAGGCTCGGAAAATAGCCTGGTCTCTTCATTATCCGACATTCGAGCTCATCTCATATTATCTCTCAGTGATCACATTGTCTTAGGTAGGTCTCATATACCAACTACACTTTGGATTATTTTTATATAAGTTTTTAAGTTACAAGTGTGCAGTTTTTTTAAACAAACTATTTGGTTTGTATCAAATTGGATATTAATTTTATGGTGCGAAGTTGACGTAAGTAAAATATTTTATTTACCTTTTTTTTGGATTTATTGGAACTTACTTTACTCAGGTATTTGTATCCAAATATTATTTGTAATAAGTTATTAGGCTATGGATTTGATTATTTTATACCTTAACTTTAATATTATTTTGGAATTTTACTCTATTTTTCTTTTATGAAAAACTTGTAGTTTAACCAAAGCAAAGCAGACGTTAATTTTTTAATTATATTATTTTTTTATATATTTAATAATGATCTAACTTACTGGTACTGTGCATTTTTATGATTATACTCCGCTATAAAATAAATTTTTATTTAAATACCGACCGACCGTACTAAAATTTATTCGACAATCGTATTAATATCCTATTATAGGCTACTATAGTAACTTAAAATCTGTACTGTTTTATACTTACACCAAGAATAAATGATCTATTCCTGCTTAAATTTATTTGATAAATTAGTAAGTTATGTAACTTGCTTTACTATAATAATGTAGGCTACTGTGCAATGTGCTAAATTAATAAAATTGTTATACTCCGTACCGCGTATGCACTATTATACAGCACAGGGTATAACCATTTTATTAATTTTTCCAAGAATATTAATGGTAAAAATAATTAATTTTTTAAATTGAAGTTAAAATGGTATAGGCTAGTAAAAAGAGTATATTTTTCTATCAGATTAAGAGAGCTATTATATTATACTCTATCCAAGCTAAGGTGATACCGGTAGCAAAAATTAATGACTGCACGGGAAAAAAATTATCGTGCTTTTTCAAAAAATTCAATGTAAAAGAACGAGCGAATTTTTAACGCGCAGACACTTTTTTCTCAACTTATTCTAAATTCAGAAAAATGAGAAAAGTAAATCGTCATTTTTTCTTATATTCACCATTCACATTTTATAGCTAGATAGTCGTGTAGACAAGACATGTAATTACAACCCAGCAACAAATAAATTAATAATATTATATTGCTTCGGTCAGCTATCCTTTCATATTAATGTGTTAATATTTTCATCCCATAAAGTCCCGCTGAAAAATAGCATCATCAGCTGCATTGAGAATCCTTGCTGAATATCAAATAAAGACACAGCTGTGAAACAACCTTCATCAGATTTTTTTACAACATTTTTAAACAAAGAGCAGCGAAAACATTTTTATATGACAATTACTCTATTTAGAAACATTATTTATATTGTAACCTCTTGACCTGGCCATGGCATGGGGTTCTTTCTTATTTGGAACAACTTCTAGATAAATATACCCCTGTATTATTATAGATAGAAGTAGGCTATGCTAGACAATAATGGACCGTTGTGTACACTCTGCAAACTGGGAAGCTTAATAATTTTTTCCTTGGGCTCTTTTTATTAAAAAATAGTATTTTTTATTTAGATCTTTATAGGAAAAATTTCATAATAGCTAAAATTTCTTTAACCCTTATCTGACCCCCATATTAAAACGTATGTAAAAGAAAATTGATATTTTATGTTTTCATTTTAAAATATTTAAAAAATTAAATGTAAAAAATTAAATTAAATTAAATTAAATGAATTTAAAATAAAATGAATTTAAAATAAAATTACGTTAGCTTATTAAGGTAACCTAATTTTATTTTTTAAGTTAGTTACAATATTTTAACTAGTTATAACCATAAATAGTACTTTGTACTCCAGGTACTTGCATTTACATTATAATTATTAGCCTATATTATTAACATAAAATAATTCAACAAAATAAATCAACCTATTACTTCTTTCTATTTACAGCCACATTCTAAGAAAATGAGGACTGTTATTGTAGGTACGTTCATAAATTTTAAAGACCTAAATAGTTAAAGACTAAACATGTATTCTTATCTTATAAGTTTTAAGTGATTAGAATTTTAAATTAAGGAAAAGTGTATAAACTTACTCGTATACGTATAATATTACGTTGTTAAGTCATAATAATGTAAAGAAGAGGTTATGAACTTGTGTTAGAACATGCAATCGCTTTCAAACACATTTACGATAACTAAAGAATATTATCCTAACCTTAATAATACTTTCACTTTTGTTTTAGCTTTATTCTGTGTTGTTGTGGCTTTGGCCTCTCCTCTAGTAAGTATAAATCTTTCAATTTTTATTTTGTTTTCAAATCTTAGATAAAACTTACATCAAAACAATAAAATAATCAATATTTAAGATAAATAATAAATTATATTCTTATATCTTACCTTTTAGCTGACATTTTAAAATATAACTTCTATATAGTATCTAAAATAAAATAAGGTAGAAAGCTAGTGGGCTACCGGTATATTTTATAATCGTAAAACTTATTTGGAAAAGAAATAAGAGATTTGTAAATTAATTACATGAAATTGGAGAAGCAAGATCACCCAGTTAAAATTTTATCTTAAACGACAAAAATAGCTTGCTTAAACTGGAAGCAATTCATCCTCCAATTAATGTAAGTTAATTAGTTTCAACTTTCAGCATGGTTTCAGTTAGTCGTTTTGTATAAATTAAATATAATATTACAGTAATTTTGATTTTAGGAAATATAACTTATTCTCGAGATCAACAGTATTCAAATAGAAAATGATTTTCGTGTAAGGGCAAGCTGTGCCAATGAGAGGGCAAAATAATGGGTTACCACTTACCATACCATACGAATATCTAATATCTTCTACTCCGTATAAATTTTAATGAATATTTCTAATTAAAAATTTAACATGCTTTAAATTATTACATGACTTTGTGTATAGTCGAGATAATTTTAATTTTACTGCAAATAAGGAGGTGATAAGTGGCAGAGCAAGAGGCGAGTCTCATAACAATATTATAATTAATTATACGTCCGATAACTGCACGAACTTACGATGTCCTTGTCGCACCCCCTAGCTGCACCAGTACTAACAGTAGAAATCTGTTTTTTTTTTTCATAGGTCAAAAGACAGATCGATGACTTCCCAGCCCCCCTAGCTCTTCCCGACGGTTATGAATCTGTACACGGACCCTTCCAGAGTACCTTCAAATGCGAAGGCCGAAAATATGGTTTCTACGCCGACGTTGCCAACGCTTGCAAAATCTTCCACGTGTGTCACCCCATCGAGTTCGCTGATGGTCTAACCCTCACTGCCAGATTCAGTTTCTTCTGTGGTAACCAGACAGTCTTCGATCAACAGGCCCTCGTGTGCACCCACGATAACGCAGAAGATGCTACCCCTTGCGAACAATCCGAACAATTCTACAATGTCAATGACCTCTTTGGAAGAACAGACGTTCCATTCAGACAATAATTTTAGCCTAAACATTATGTTATTTTATAAATAATTAAATGTACATACTCTTTTCTCCTTCATTTTCTTCTAATTGTTGATGAAAGCTGTTATTAGGATTTTATAATGTTAATTTATTTTAGTTTTTATTTTAATTTTCAAAATTTTCCCAACGAAAAGTATTTGACGCTCCCCGTACCTGAAAAAAAAAATTACATTATTTTATTTCATTTATTTTATATTATTTTCATTTTGTAATTATTTTAGTTCTAAACATTAAAAAAATTTATATCAATTTCAGGCGATTGATTTGCCAGTATGGATTTAAATCACATTGTTTTGAAAAAAAAATTAGAGTGTAATTTGTTAGTTTGACAAATGATTTAACCTGGAATGTATGAACTTAATTTAATAAACATTTTTTTTAAATAAAATAAATAAAATGTGTATAGGTATTTTTGAAAAATTATTGTGCGTAAATTTACTTTATAAATAATATTAAATTATATGGTAGCCTAGTTTAGTTATACGGAGTAATAAGTTAGTAAGAATTAAATTCACTTTGGTTAATGCAGTTTACTACGGGAGTACTAACGTAAGTCTATTATTTAATACCGTACGTATTCTTGAATCCTGTGATTTCATTATTATAGGCCTATACTTAAATTATTTACAAAAATTGTTCCAACTACAAAAAATATTCATAAGTCAGTCCCGAACCCAGATATCAAGTAAATTTAAAATATTTTCGGAAAAAACCTTGTACTAACTAGGTAACATCCCCGTATCCAGATTTATTTTGAAAAGAAGATTTAGGCGAACTACGGTACTTTTGGGGCTAAAAATCGTGTTCCCTTATTATAAACTAACGAAAGAAAATAATAAGTTAATGCTACGTCGGTATAATTAGAAACTTACGTTATTGGGTTGTTTGCTTAGCTAATAGAAGGGAATTGCAGTAAAATATCACTAATTTTACAGATTCTGCTCTAGAGCAGAAAGAGCAAGCTAAGCAAGTCCCGGGATTCATATACAGTACTTGTTTTACACCTTGCATTTGAAATTTGAATGGTTACTACGAGTATATATTATGCCAAAAACGGTGAGATTATTGAACCTTTCGATTAGTCATCGCCTTACAAAATTTATACTTATTAAAAATGCATAAACCCTTAATTAATGACAGGGAATGGGAAAATTAATAAATTATTGGTTGCTGCAAGCCGTATTATAGTGGTCAGTTCCAGAATATTATTCCAAGATAGGAGGTATTAAGTCGGGATCGCCTAAGTTAATCTTATTCATTTATGGCAGCATCAGCATTTCTAAAGCAGTATCCTAAAATAAAAAAAAATTAATAGATTACGTACCTTACAATTAACTTTCTGAAATCTTTTGAGATTTAATTGTAGTGGAAAAAAAAAACAAGACAATACGGAGTGATCTGGATATCAACTTTTCGGAGTTTCCGTTTACGAATTCTGTCGGAGACTATAATAATTATGATAGCATGCATGTAAGTTAGTAAAGTATATAGTCCCTCGTTTTTTTTCTGATTATGAAAATAAAGTGTAGACTACTTTTGTCTGTATCTTCGATTTGTTACCATTCGCAATATAACTTAATAAATTTAGTACACAGACAAACAGATGCCAGGGATTAAAATCAGCCTACGAGCTTGTAGTCTGGTTAAACAGAATAAAAAAATCCTGAAGTGGATGGAAGCAACAGTTAATATTAGGTCAACTTGGGTCGCTTGCTATTTTCCTGCTTTCGGTAGGTTATCTGTAAAATTACGATAGTTTGCCTCTACTCATAGGGTTGGGTGCTTGGGAGGTTAACTCTAACTGGAGGCTTAACCTGGGGTTAGCCGAACGAAATAAATTGATATCTTCGTAACCCCTTAACGAAAATGGACGTACGTTCAAGGGTTACGAAGATATCAATTTCGTTCGGTAGGTAGTCAGGTTAACCCTCTAGTTAAGGTTAACCTCCTCCCAAGCACCCGACCCTAAAAGTAGCAATATTTAGAGATAACCCTGACGAAAGCAGAATTCGGCAACGACACAAGTTAACCTATCATAACTGGTTGCATACAATATTTGTCTCCCCCCCCCCATTGCACGAATAAAGTTGCCTTTTTTATACCCCAAGTCAAATCCCTACGTAAATAATAAATTAACTCATTCCGTAAAAGTGGGATATGCTAATTAATAGGGGATTATTTGAGAGTCAAGTTAATCAGGCAATCAGCCTACGAAATTAGCTGCATTATAACATTATTTTTGCATTTTTAAATCAAAGACAAAAAACAAGAAACTACTGAAACAAAATAGTTTTAATGATTTTAATTCCTTCCTCTTTGCGACTTTCCCCCAATTATCCTAATTATGTACAAATTATTATTGTGCCGTTTGATTTTATTTAATTTTCTTTTTTCAGCAAAAATATTTTTATATAAAATAATATTAATGACTCTCTTAATATTCCATTCAAAAAGAAAACGGCAGTTATGGTAAATTTTTTTTTCGTGAAAATAAAAAGGTGAAGGTTTCTCGATGTTTGTTCCCCTTCTCTCCAAAATGAACAATTTAGAATGTTTAAACAGTGATGACTTAGAAGCACTTTCTGTGGACGATTGCGGGTCCAGATTCATCGTACTCTTGCTTGCTGATCCACATCTGTTGGAAGGTAGACAGGGAGGCCAGAATGGAACCACCGATCCAGACGGAGTACTTTCGCTCAGGTGGTGCAATGATCTTGATCTTCATGGTGCTTGGGGCAAGAGCGGTGATTTCCTTCTGCATTCTGTCGGCGATACCTGGGTACATGGTGGTACCTCCGGACAGGACAGTGTTGGCGTACAGATCCTTACGGATATCAATGTCGCACTTCATGATGGAGTTGAAAGTGGTCTCGTGGATACCGGCAGATTCCATACCTGGGGATCAAAACCATAATGTTAGACTCGTGCTCAAGACCATAAGAATATTGTTCATAACTTACCAAGGAAGGATGGCTGGAAGAGAGCCTCTGGGCAACGGAATCTCTCGTTACCAATGGTGATGACCTGACCGTCGGGAAGTTCGTAGGACTTTTCGAGTGAAGAAGATGAGGCAGCGGTAGCCATTTCCTGTTCAAAGTCAAGAGCGACGTAGCACAGCTTCTCCTTAATGTCACGAACGATTTCACGTTCAGCTGCACAAAGTAAAAAGCAAATTGTTAATTTATGAGAAAACAAGCATATTTTATACTTAAAACTTCCAGTATTTCTGCTAAGTTATATGTTACTTCCTCAAAATACTGAGTAAAAAAAAAAAACCCCAACGTGATTCGAGTCAAACTTAAAACTCCAACTCGGATCATAGGGCAAGAATCTTTGTTTTTAAGCCCTTCGACCCTACATTTGTGCCAGACACGCGTGTGGTTAGTTTTTTTCTTAACAAGTTACTCGTATATTCACAGATAATTAAACCATTTTGATAGAAAATAAATTTTTACGTTTCCATATGGACCAAAAACATAAACCATAATTAAATAATAAACCTTTTTTAAATTAATTTATGATGATATTCTTTTTTTTACGAAATGTTACAATTACAGACGAGGATGTTAAAATATTTTACGTCAGTGATCATTGCTAACTTAATGGTTATTTTTATAAAATTATGCAAGTTATGTTTTCTGGAAACTTTCCAAGTGCTTCAAGTCCATCATTATAATAGCACAAAATAATTTTCTACCAAATGATCTTCGAACAGCAGAACTTTTCTACCCATTCACGAGAAACTTACCGGTGGTTGTGAAAGAATAACCACGTTCAGTCAAGATCTTCATGAGGTAGTCTGTCAGATCGCGACCAGCCAAGTCCAGACGGAGGATGGCATGAGGAAGGGCATAACCTTCATAGATGGGTACGGTGTGAGAGACACCATCTCCGCTGTCAAGCACGATACCGGTGGTACGACCGGAAGCGTACAGGGAGAGTACGGCCTGGATGGCGACGTACATGGCTGGGGTGTTGAAGGTCTCAAACATGATCTGAGTCATCTTCTCACGGTTGGCCTTTGGGTTGAGGGGAGCCTCTGTAAGGAGGACTGGGTGCTCTTCGGGGGCAACTCGGAGTTCATTGTAGAAGGTGTGATGCCAGATCTTTTCCATGTCGTCCCAGTTTGTGACGATGCCGTGTTCAATGGGGTACTTCAGAGTGAGGATACCTCTTTTGCTCTGGGCCTCATCACCTACATAGCTGTCCTTCTGACCCATACCCACCATCACACCCTGAAATGAAACAAGTAAAGTTTTTCTGATTAAAATACAATTCTCTTTCAATAACCAAATCTTTCAATAATTTCCAAACTAACGTCAGTGTTGAGGAAAGTAAAATACACTTTTTAAAAATTATTATACTCGGTAGTCGGTACAAACGTTTTTGCTGTTTGAATGTGTATCTGAGTGCAAATTCGTGATTTTTATTTTCATCCGACCTAGTTTTAGGATAAATTAAATTTCATGGCAAATAACTTATAACAGCCCTACTCAACTGGCTCCTCGAGGCCGTTTTTTCCCCGTAAGCAAGAAAATTTTTGAAACTAAGTTAGCCTATACCCTATATCCTAAAAAAAAATACTTCTCATTTTTACATTATTTTATAAGTTAAAATTTTCGAAATTTGATTTGAAACCTAAAAATTTTTTTGCATCCGGCGGTAAACTGGGGGACTGTCACCCCCTGAGGACTTAAATTTTAAAGCACGCCCAAAAAGAGTAATTTTGCTCCGATCATGAACAAGCTATATTACGGAACCTTGAGTCCCTCCAAACAAACGGGCCCCCGGAAAAACTAGTTAAGAAGACTGACATAACATCGGCTTTGCAAAGGTTATACGTATACGACCCTATAAAATAAATTTTGGAAATTTACTTATTTGTTTCGATTATGAAAGAGCAATCTCAAAATACCAAGTAGGCTACAGGGGCACCGGTATTTATACGGTTTTGAGAACCTAACTGTATATCACCAAAGCCCTATAGTTAAAATTCAATCCCCTGTAAAATCATGGACTTGGATGACTCATCAAAGCCCTTTGTAAAATATCCATATTTAGGAAATAGAGAACTAGAATTATAATCAATAATCATTCTACAGTATGGTATACTATAGGTACCAGTATGAGGGATTAGCTCATGGTACCAGTGTTTAGGCCTGTAATAGGCCAGGAATATAGGCCTGGTTTTTTTTCTCTCCTTTGTACTTAGGAATTTTTTTAAACAAAAGTTTTGGGTTATCCATTTTTAACCAGCTGATAACAGATTAACAGGGCGATTGCTAAATGAAATAAGTTCCCCCCTCTAATAAGAACCGCATGGGAAGTATCAGTTTTCCATCTCCAGACTGTGTTGATATATTCTGCGGGGGTGTCAAGATCTATTAATGTATCTCTATTCTCTGCTCTATATATATATACAGATATATCAACGAGTTTATTTTTGGCACCCGGATTTAGCATCACCTATATATACTGAGACCGCGGCTGTGTACATACACGAAAATCGGGTCATACCTAGCTCTACATCCATCAATGGGCATATCCTAAATTCCTATACCTATGCATACGTTTCTAAGTCTATACACATACAGTTTAATGCATCGGTGATTGGAATTTCAAAACAGCGCCTGTATAGCTCGATATTATTTTTAAACTCATGACAGAATCTTTGTTTCCCGTATAAAGACCGAATTTGTATTATGTTCATTTAGACCTTTATTAAACTAACTTACAGGCTTTACCGATGTAAAGCCTGTAAGTTAGACCAGACTATATATTTTTCGTATAGACCAGTCTATGGGCTTTATAGAGAGGTCTAAACGAACCACGAATTTTGCCCTTTTACTGTACACTGATTATTAAGAATTTTGGGGGTAAGTTAAAGCTTACAGGGATGCTCAATATTTTTTATAATTTTTTTCTGAGTCAAATTGTTTTAAGTATGAAATCACGAATACAATCATAAGTTAACTTAGGCCATATTCACATCTCATTCAATAGCAATTAACTCCTAAACCTAACCTATATAGAAAATGGAAACTGCTGGACGGATTTCCTCCTACCGATTCCTGGTCCGATTTCCTGGACCGTAACTCCTTGATTTGCGGATGCTTTGTCCCCAACAACTAGTCCCGGTAAATTCGTTCTCAACAACTCGTACGGTACCCGAACAATAATTAGTCCCCGGCGGACAATCCGTCCCCAACATTTCGTACGAGCTGTTCGGGTACAAGTTGTTCCTGGGTATGAAATTTTTGGAGACGAATTGTACGGTACGGGGACGTATTTCCCAAGGGACCAATAAATGTTCGGGTACGAATTGTTAGGGACGAGTTATTGGAGACGAAGCATCCGCAAATAGTAATAATATTACTGTCTTAGTAACTGTATAAGAGTGAATACTGAATGTGAAAATTCTCTAAAATTATTTTTGAGATTTTTTTCGCAATTTTAGGTATGTTTCGTGATTCTAGATTCCACCGTAATGCTTGTTCGATATCTTGTTTTATAGTAGGCTATAGCCTATATCAGCCCTAAAAAGAATATGCTTGGGAACAGACTGAGACTGGGTGTAAAAAGTAACAAAGTGATACTGATAGCAACGAAATGTACGAATACCCTCGGTGAAAATTCTACAGGGATAAGGTACTCGAATTTTTCCCGCTAAGACTTCATGTCAATCCTATTTAGACAAACTATGACATCAACAGGAAAACGCTAACAAATCCGTTAAATTGAGAAAATAAATTTCAGGTATTACTCATTCTGGCAAATACCCCAAATTCCTAATTTCTTTTCGTATAACTAATAATTCAAAATATTATAAGAAAACGTTCTTTGAGATTTCGGAATGCATCGCTTGATCCAAAAGCAATAATATTATTATAGGCCATGTACATATACCATGTGGTTACACATAGCCTCCATGAGCGCGCGCTTTACTCCCACATCTCCGTTTTGACCATATTTGGAAATGAGTGTGTACTACCCCCCGAGAGCAGAGTTCCGGAAATAGCACCACGTGTATAAACGCTATGCATGTGTCAACGTCAATTCCACCCCCAACATTAACAAGAAACCCATTCATTAAGATATCCCATCTTTGCGACCGACATACGGTGTACATGGTGTCCCAATAGTAAAAGTTAAGAATAAATAACATTATACTTCATATTTTCTAAGTTTAACTTATTTCTTTACGTTAAAATAATTCTTTCTTTCCCATATCAGTTTATCCTATATCATTGTGTTGTTTTCTTCTCAAGCACAATGTAACCTAAGTTAAATATTTTCTAATGCTAATATGTAACATTGGTTGACACTAACCCAAGTATGCTACATACCTAACCTATATTTGAGTATGAAAAGGATTCATTGTCATCATCCGTCGCCAACTTTTAAAATAACTTAATGCAGGTTAGGAAAACGAGAAAAGAAGACAATTTAGCGCAGTCCCAAATATATTTTTACTCGTTTCCATATTTGGCTTATAGGATGGAACCCAAAAACATAAAACAGAGAAAGAAGAGGAACTCATCGACGTAATTAAGAATGAATAAGCCAATATATGTGGAAGTGGATATCCTTACTGAACATTATCAAAAATTACGTCAATGAGATCTCTTCTTACACTGTTTTCTCTTTCTGGATTCCAACCATAGCCTCTGTTTTCTTAATTTGTGTTGAATTATGATATGGTAAATGAAGCTTATAGTCATATACTAACTTATGTTCAATCAATTCATAAATAATTTCTTTAACCAAATAAGTCAGTAGGCCCGAAACAAATTCATTTAAGTTATCAACTTTAAAAATAATAGTGATCACTTATATACAGGGTAGAATAAAGTATCGTAATGATTATATTATCGGAGTGTCACTGTGTGATGTAAATATGGATGGTACGGTATAAGGTAAACTAAGAGTATTATACTGGCACTAATAATTGCTTTGAAATTTCCAATTGAGGGTGGAATCCATAATCACAAAGTAGATAAGATGGGGTAAGTTTTTTCTTAGGCTATACTCATTCTAAAAAAATTTCGTCAATAAGTTTTTCTGCTTACTTTGTTTTGTGATTCTGGATTCCATATCTGTCCTGGATTTATTTTTCAAAAACTAATGCACAATGTTAAATTTCATCCGGTTAATATAGTTCAGTCTTATTAATTTAGATTTATTCCGTTTCCATTAAGTTTTTAAACCCATTTACTACTTCAGTATTAAGTACCGGGGTAATTCGACAGATGAAAAAGTTACAAAATAGTAATTTTCTTACCTGGTGGCGTGGCCTGCCAACAATTGATGGAAAGACAGCACGGGGGGCATCGTCTCCTGCAAATCCGGCCTTGCACATTCCGGAACCATTGTCAACAACCAATGCGGCAACGTCGTCGTCACACATTTTCTCTTATTTACTGCAAAATTTATATCATTTCTTTTCGTTAATATTTACGTACGCACGAGTAAAGTTACGAAGAAAGAAAAGTTCTACGAAAATGTTCAGTTCCAAATTACGTTTTTGACAACTGCGTATATAACTCACTAATAAGTTTACTGTTTTATCCTACCTAACTTGTTTTAAAATTTGTAGTTATTTAAAAATACGAATTAATTTAAGTTATTTAACCGGAGTATAATGTGCAATTCAGTATTCTACCGGTTTAATAACTTATTTGACTGAGACAAAAAAACGAATTTCTTCTCGAAAAGTTTTAAGCTTCTAAGTTCAAATTTCGCATTGAATTTAACTTATCACTAACTTTAAGTTATAAAATAGCCTACTTAATAAAAGTATTATAATATCAAAAGTATTATTCTATCGAATATTAAATGAAAGTGTCTTACCTGTAACTTAAAAGTTCCGAAACAAGTCAAACAAACTTTCGCGTTCAAGCACCGAAACAAAAAGGCAGAGATTTTAGAGGAAAAGCTGTTTAAAACCATGCGCATTCGCTTAGGAAGCGGTCGCTAAGCTCTTCCGCACTATTTCTAGTAAGCGCGTCAAAAAATTCGACTTTCACTAAAAATGGAAAGAAATGCCTGTATGTGTGTGGGGGGAGGCGCTAGCAGCAGCGACGGAGCTAAAAATGTTGAGTTTGGCCACCGGTGTGTCAGGTCGGTAGGAGACGCCATATACGGGAAAGGCGTATGTGTACCGAGAACCTTCCGGTTGGCTGTATTTGGGCATCGGAGGAACTTTCAAAAAACCAAGTGTAGCATCGGGCAGCCCCATCCTCTTATATGGGGTTAAAACCCAATGAGGGAAATGTTATTATCACCAACCATATTTTTTTCTTTACACTATGTTCCTGCAAAATGTAAACAGAAAACTTGTTGAAATATATTTTTTTCCGCAAATTGAAATCAAAATGATTGAAAAACCATTCATGTGGCAAATGAACATCATCTGAGTTTAATGCCCCGATTTGTTTGTTACGGTACCCGAATTAGTCCTGATATACATCATAGAAGGTTTATATTCGAATGTAGCCTATGCTTATGACTTCTGTTAGCCTATAGAGGTTTTTCATATGCCGGTAAGCGGAATTGTGCTTACTAAGCCACTATCCCTCAGCACTAGACAGGGCCATAAATACAAACCTTAGCAACAATGAATAAAGCAGGCATAAAACATGGTGTCCTAAGTAGTTTGTTGATTGTTGCTAAGGCTTTTTTTATGGCCCTGCCGCCCTGTCTAGACTAAGTGCTGAGGGATAAGTTAGTGGCTTAGTTAGTATGTTAAGCACAATCCCGCTTATCAGCACATGAAAAACCTCTATATGGCCTACGAGAGTGTATGCTAAAACAAGTAAAAACACCTAGTTGCATGGGAATGCAATCAGAGTAAACTATTCTGAAAAGATGCGCTCTCACGACACTTGTACCAGTATACTGTGCTCAAAGACAGCATGAGCACCATTATACGAAGATATGCCTGTTATTATATAGGCGTATAATAACATTATTAGCCTACATTTCGTATTAATAAGTTAGAATATTCATATACCCTTCCTTATTAAAATACCGCAAACTATGACCGCTAGTAGAAAATTTTCGAAATCAACACCGCAGCACCCAAAACCACAGCATATTATATAAGCATTACAACTCTCCATCCCACCTATAATACCCTACATACCTTATACAGTTATTATTGTAAGTAACTCGCTTTTTCAAACACAATCCTGGCATATGTTTTGTACACGCATATAACCTATAGGCTATCATTATTATGCAAAAATAAAATTATTTCGCTCTTTCTAATAAGTTAGAATATCCATAGTTAATATTGTTAAAACTTAATAATTATAATTATTTAAACCCTTCTTTATTAAGATAATATGTTTATACTAACAGTATATGTAACTTATATAGCCTAATTCGAATATATAGCTAAAAACTTATACTATGTTATAGGCCTATACAGTATTTTTGTGAATGTTTCGATACCGTTTAGCCAGGCTATACGTTACCATACGTAAAACTTTACGTAAAATGGAGCCCTATATTAATATTGGTATAATGAGCCCTTAAAAGCGTGATGCATGGAGTATATGGATTCTCCGATAGTTTCCTTGCCAAAATAAATAGATTACTTGCTAAAAGAGCCATACGTATATATACACTGTGTTGTATGAGTAGGCCTATAATCGAGTATACCGGGTGTCTAAAAGTCCAGCAATATCGATAACTGCTACAGTAGTATAAGAATATAATCGATTTAATCATCATTATAAGCTTAAACTCAACGATGATTGCGACATGATTGTTGTGACGATAATAGGTGTTATTTAAAAAATTATTAGGATTTCAGATTATAATAAACGGTTGAATCTTACGAAAAGTTTTACGCAAACTTAAAAAGTTTTCGTAAAAAACTTTACGTGAAAGTTTTTTTTAACCTAAACGTAAAACGTTTACGTTTAAAAATGTTTACGTAAAGTTTTACTTTGAGTGCAATCGCACTTACAGTAAAACTTTATGTAAACTTTTTACTTAAAGTAGTATTTATAAAAACGTTTTCGTTAAAAAAGTTTACGTAAAAAAGTTTTACGTAAATGTGAACCAGAACCAAGTTTGGAACAGGAAGTCCTGAACCGCACCCTGGAACAGTAGCAAGGGAGTATTATTAATTATCCCTGGTTTAGTGCTATTACTTATATTTTTCACCAAATCTGGTACGTAACAGCGTGACGATCGAGACAGTAATGCGAACTTTGAGCTAAAATTATGTGGCTATGAAACAGTAGACGTGAAACTTCAATAACAGTCAGTTTGAGTGTCTGATCTGTCACATTTTGCATAAGCTATAATATAATAAGCTTTTATAATACAGTATACAGTAGTACAGTACAGTCATAAGTTATAAGCAAACAAAATGCGTCTGTTCAAATAACCGTTTCGTTATTATTTTTGATAGCGGACCTATATCATGTAGTATTGGTGAATTGTGATAAGTTGATAACGATGAACCCTTTTTCACCCGGTGTCCCCCCTGGACAATAAGACCATTTGTCTCCCCTCCCCCTCCGTATTAGGGGTTTTACGAGTTTTAAACCCACGCCATGTGACCAAATTTGAAGAAAAAAACTCAAAACTTACAGGATCGAGAATCGACCTATAAGGGTTCGGAATCGTTTTATATTTCGGTTTGGGTTCCGATTCCGGTTCCAAAATTTTGGGACCGGTACCGGCTCTTCCAAAAAATAAAATTTAGGTTCCGAATCTAGCTTTCAAAAAATGGCTTTGCAAGTGGTATAATTATACCGAGTGTCTCAAAAGTTACTCAATACCGATAACTGCTATAACAATTATAATCGATTTAATCATCATTTTACAAACTCTACGATGATTGCGACATGTGACGATAATGAGGGGTTAGGCTATTTAAAAAATTATTAGGATTACAGATAAACGGTTGAATCTTACGAAAATTTTTACTTAAAGTTTACGTAAAATTTTTACGCAAAGTTTTACGAATAATTTTACGTAAATTTTTACTGTTACAATAAACTTTACGCGAACTTTTTACGTAAACCTTTTTTAAGTAAACGTTTTACGTAAAAAGTTTACGTTAAGTTCTACGAAAAATTTTATGAAAAGTTTTACGAAAAGTTTTAGGAAAAGTTTTACGAAAGGTTTTACGAAAAGTTTTACGAAAACCTTTCTTACGTAAAGTTTTACTGTTATAGCAAAACTTTTCGTTAAACTTTACGTAAACTTTTTTTACGTAAACTTTACGTAAAAAGTTTGCGTAAACTTTTTTAAGTAAACTTTTTAAAGAAATTTTTACTGTTACAGTAAAACTTTTCGCGAGCTTTTTACGTAGCCTAATCGGTTTACCTTAACTTTACGTAATAATGTTTACGTCAAACGTTTACGTAAAGTTTTCAGTAATTTGATGTAAACATTATTTATACGTAAAGTTTACGTAAAAAAGGTTTACGTAAACAGTTCGCGTAAAGTTGTAACAGTGAAACTTTACGTAAACTTTTTACGCAAAACGTTTACTTAAAAAGGTTTACGTAAGTAATGTTTACTGTAACAGTAAAAAATTACGTAAAACTTTGCGTAAAAATGTTACGTAAACTTTACGTAAGATTCAACCGTTTATCTGAAATCCAAATAATTTTTGAAATCGCAATCATCGTAGAGTTTATAAAATGCTCATTTTCGCCTCTGGTGGTCAAAGTCATATACCGTATATATACTGTATATAACTTAGCTGCCGCCAGTGCTGACCCCAGATACTTTCTGAAAAAAATCGCAGCTATACACATCAAGGAGTTTACATCAAAATTGCGACTGCTGGGGGACCCCCATAATTTTTTTTTTTAGGACCCCAACATTTGTAAATCCGGCCCTATATTCGGCTGGGGGAGCCAGGGAAAAAATGTCCTGAAAAAAAAAAACAATATTAACTTAAGTTACTTGCCTATATACCATGACCAAAACAAGCCACCTCTGAATGGCTCTATGGCTGGCTAACTTAGACCGGGTTGCCGGAATAGCTTCGAAAAATTGTAAGTTCGAACGGAATATAAGTTCGCCAATTTTAACTTCGAACGGGTAATTTCGAAACAAATTCGATAAAAATCGAA
>JAQGBM010000137.1:0-17240 GCA_034698405.1 Symphylella vulgaris | reverse complement strand
TTACTTTGACTTATACTGTTCAGTGTTCATGATGAATTTATCACATCAGTTATACATTTCTCTTGTGAAGGGAAGCGATTAACATTTTTTCTCTTCTTTTATTTACGTATATTATACATCAGAGCAGGATCAGACCTCAGCTCATCTCAGAGTAAAGTCATATACGTACAAATACAGAATAATACAGAATAATACTGTATAATTAATTTAAGATTATCTTCTAATCTTCTATGAATGAACATTTGACCTGCATGTTGATTGCTATATTTTCTTATACGGTATAGTTTTATAATCTCTCCAAACTATATAGGTATATCGTGCTGTATTTAGCTTTAAGTATAGGCCTATAAGTTACAATACCGGTACTGCTTTATAGATTATAGGCTATATAACACAGGACAGGTTATCGTTATAACTTAGCTAAGGTTATATAGGGTAAAATGTTGGGAATGAGTCACACGAAAGGGAGAAATTCGTGGTTTTTCTCTACAAACAACATCGTAAAAAGCAAAGACCTCCCCGAATTAATTCATAATTATACGCTTATATTTTATAGTATTTTCAGGAATAAAAATATCCAAATATGCAAAATGTGTATACCCTTGTCAAAATGTTTGAGAAATATCCCGAGTATATAATCTCATGGAAAACTGAATTAGTATTAACATGTCATAAATTAATTATCCCTTATTGAAAAATCATATAACATTTATCATATAATGTTTTTGAATAGAAACATCAGGAGTTGAATTGGTTTGCCATAAAATTATGCAACACACTTTTCATCGAGATGATGCTGCATGACTATAATTAATTGATTATGTTGTAAATAAAAATTTATTAAGTAGAATTATTAACTGTTTCAGTTCATCTATGAGGCTGCCGATTGAAAATGACGGAGACGTTGCGTCAGTTTGGCCTGCTTCTGCGCAAGCATTACACCATAAGATGGAGAAGACCGGTAATTAAACTTTTTTTACAACTTACTCGTATACTAACTAATATACGGTACTGTCTATACTTCGAGTTTCGACTATCCTACTATGGCATGTACAAAATAATGAGCAAGCAAATAGAAGTTATATTGTAAATTCCGACCTCGTATATTGTTTTTATTTTTTTAACTAAAACATGTTTTCCAGGGAAAAAAAATTATATTTGAACAGGAAATTTTCCCAATCGTAGGCTATATAACTTAAGTATGCCTCGTATATATCTAGCCCAATACTCCCACGAAACATTTTCAAAAATTAATAAAATTATTAATAAAAAAATAGAAATATTTTTATAGTAATTTCTTATAATTTTAAATTTAGCCTAATAATATTTTTATTTTAATAAAGTGAAAGGCTGAAATTATACAATTTTATTTTGTTTTTATTAGGTTATTACCGCATATCGGATTCTGGGGATATAGACTGTGATAGGAAGAAAAATATTTATTTAGCTAAATAAGTTTAATGGTTAATAAGTTATTAACTTAGGCTATATGACAACGAAACTAAATCTGCATGATTTATTTTATTTTAGAAATTTTTCGTTAAAATATAGGACTGAATAATGATGGATGGAGTTGATATGCATCGTTATAAAAAATGCTATTTATTATACCTGTTTCCGGCTACCTTGAGCCTGAATTTAAAATGAAACGGGAGCGGGCAGAATGAAATTTATCTGATCCGTGCTTGGTCACCTATTCACATCAGAGCCTATAGTGACCATTATGACAATTACTCGTAATCTTTATCGTGCTCTGACTTAGCTATAAGTCACGTCGTCACGATTGTGGATGTTAATAATTGATAAGCTATATTAATATTATGAATTGAATTTCCAAAAACTTAAAAAACACTGATAAAATTCATATTAATATCAGAGACCACATTCATTACCGGTAGTGTATAGTTACTATTTCAATTACCGGTATAGTGTAGGTTACTATTTCATTTACCGGTACAACTAAAAAGTCTAACCAAAAATACTCTCTGCGTACAACTAATATATAGGGCCTAGGCTACTACCTATAGCCTACACTGTATTAAAAAATGTTCACATCTTAATTATGAGCTCCAAAATTTTAAAATCCTTTTGAGTACAATAATACTGGATATTGCCCCTGTTATTGGGGTGATTATTTTAAATAAGTAAATAAATAATCAAAAACGTGTGTATTGATATAGCCTATAGGCCTACGGTACCTACGTATTATCAAACATTTAATCTTGTGTAAGCAGCTAGTGCTGTATATGTATACCGTTAACTTTCACTGTCAGGGTTAAAATTTTGTTGAGCCATTCTTTTCTTTTTTATTCATTATTCATACTAATCTCTTTAGTTTTGAAATATTTAATACCTACCATCTTATGGATATTAAAGTATAATAATAATTTTTTTATAGGTAATTCTAATACTGGAATTACTATGGCCATTTATAATATTCTGTGTCGTGTTAGGAATTCGTCTTTCAATTCCTGCAAAACATGTCAACAGTTGTAAGTAATGCAAAAACTGATTGCTGCAATTATTGTATTATGCCTTTATATGCACAGCATAAGTTAGTTGTTATTTTTAATTAGGCCAGTATCGGGCAAGGGCCATGATATCATCAGGGATCTTGCCTTTTGTACAATCTACAATTTGCAATACAGATAACAGGTGTCGACCACCTGACAAATTTGAAGATGTGCCTTCTTATCCAGGATCCAAGTAAGTATTTGTCTAAATTGATCCAGATTATGAAGGACAGACAGATTTTTTTAAGATTACTATATGGTTGCCTATGGAAAAAAATGCAGGACTAAGTTTCTGGCAACACTCCCAAGATAAACTTATACGTAAAAGCATTAAATAAAATTTAAACCTATGAAAGTTGAGTTATTTTTGTAGGGTAACTGCTATTTTATATTGTGTAAAATGAATTGTATGAATTTTCATATAAAATACTATACCTTCTTGCAGTTTTTACAAAATTGTTAACGAAGTTTAAATAATAATAATAATACGCGTGATTCTCATAGACTTTAATACCATAACTAACGAGTAAGTCCCATAGACTTAAGTACATTTTGCGAGCGCGTGCACGTGAATATATGACATATGTGCAAAATCTTAATGAAGTCATTAAGATTGTGTAAAAAATGCAGTGCTATATTTTAAAATAAAAATTAAATGCAGTTCAAGAAAAATTTAGTTAATATTGTATTATTTTATTCATTTATAAATCGAATTATGTTAATTTTTGATGATATTTGCTCTTTACTCGTATTTGATGATATCAGGAGTATGTATATATGCGCTTTAATTTTTCTTGTTTTTTTTAGCTTTGTAAAAAAGAAGGTATTTTATATTTAAAATATTAAGCTTCATTTTATTAAAATATTAAGCTTCATTTTTATATATAAAAAAAATATATAAAATAGCAGTTACCCTACAAAAATAACTCAACTTTCGATAGGTTTAAATTTTATTTCATTCTTTTACGTGAGTGGTGTTGCAAGAAAATTAGTCCTGCTTTCTCCATATAGACAGCCATAGTAATCTACAAGAAAAAAATCTGAAAAAATTTGTGTCTGTCCTTCAAGGTCTGTCCTTATAGGAAAACCTAAGTTATACGGTATTCCTATAAGCGAAAACTAAAATTTTTTGTCAAATTATGTATTATTAATGTACTTAATGCTTATTATGTACTTATTAATTCCCACGTTAATTATTATACCGGTATAAATAAATTGAAGGAGATGAATTAGGAAAAATCTGAAGAAAACCTATACGACTATAATATGAGTGACATAAATTTACGCAATCTCTTTTAGTTTCATTTTGCAAAAATTCCTTTCCCTTTCACCGTTAAAAAAAGTAAATGTGAAAGAGATTTGCTTAAAGTCAAAAAGATTGCGTAATTATCATTCATCTGGTCGTATATCCTTGCGTGTGATGAGCTACTGTATAGGAGATAACCAGATTACCACAAGCAATGTAAATGGATTGATATTCATATTTCTCCTAATCATAGTAAATGTGACTTCCTTCAATATTTTTCCCAAAGGTGGAATTAGCCTTATAAACCTAGTAAGGAAAGGAAACAACCATTTTTCATTTTTGAGAGGTGGAGATGGGTCGGTCGGGTACATTATTTAATATTTAATTTATCGGTATTTAAAATACCCTTTTTATTAATTTAAATTATTTTATTATAGCTTTACATTCATAAAACTATTCCTTTATTTTTCTCCCCTTACCATTATCGAAGTCCATCTAGTTAGACTATTAAGTTAGTATTATTTTGCTATTTTAGTCATAATGCAAATGTGTTTTCTATCTTTCTTTCGCTTTGCAAATGTGTTTTCTATCTTTCTTTCGCTTTGAACAGCCTAGGTATATGATAAAGAGAATCGTTTTTTTTTAATTTTTAGATTAAACTTGCTGGTCAATGAGGTATCTCCAGTTATTTTTGATTGGAGGATACAGAATATGGTGAGGACGTTACCGACTGGAATTAAAGTGATGGGAGCTTTTGCTCAAATTTATAATGAAACTGAAGAAGCTGAAAGAAAATTGAGTAGGTTGAAAGTAATAGTTTCTAAGTTATGATGAGTTATAGTGTAAAATTAAGTGGTTTTTTTTAAATTTTGGACATAAAATCAGAAATAATTTTTATAATTTCACATATAGATATGTTTTGAGTACTTATATTATTATAATTTTATTAATAAAAATTTCCTACATTCTAAATCTACCCATTACAGTCATTCCCAACAATATTCAAAATCACAGAAATCAGACACTAATAATCGTTTAATCGTAACTGTTGCAGATAAAACAGTTCCTGCAGAAAATTTAGTAATGGGAAGTAGTCATAGAATTCCTCGTTCCATAAGAAGAAAAAGTCAAAGAGAGGAGTTGTTTGACGAAATACTTAATAGTAATGTACATATACCAATGGTAAGAAAATCATTTTGTATTTTATCCTGCAGTGATTTATATTAGCTAATAATACCATTATTTTATTTTGCAGCTTTTAGGCGGGTTACTAAAAGCAAACTTTGAATGGACCTGTGATATAAAAATCATGTCTTCCATATTGGAATTAAATAACCCGAACTTATTACGAAATATTACTTCTTTACTTTGTGAAATCACAAATGCAGAAGATTTTGATTTCGTTTCATGGTGCCTTAACAACTGTAATATAGCTTATTTCTTGAAAGAAGTTTCCTCAATTGTTAAAACATTTGGAGATCCGACGGCAGCAGAAATGTTTAGTTCCGTTTCCGATATTGTTGAGATTTTTAACAGACGTCCAGAGCTTTACGATATTTTTCAACAACTTCCCAACCTATCAAACCTCGCCAATGTAGGTAGTAAATTTCTAGAACACTTACGAAAAGGTGGGATAGATTACGACCTTGTCAACGAAATTTTATCAGACCTTGACGAAGAAAATAAAGATGACGTATGGTCTTTCCTTCGTGAGTCTGTGGAATACATCAAAGACATCAGTACCGGTAGCAGAAAGGACAGGAAAATTAAGGATAACCACGAAATATACCAGCTCAGATCTAGAACGAAGAACAGTCGATCGAATTACATTGAAAATATTGGAACAACTAAAGAAATGATGGAATCGTTCTTGAATCAAAGTGTTACCTCTTTACAGACTATTAACAACTGGAAAAAGCCTAGTGAAATTTTGTTAAGGCTAATTCCTCCTACAATTTATGTTCTTAGAGAGCTTTACAGCAAGAACTATACCACAGCTTACGACTACTTATATTTACTAGCAGATGTGACGGCATTGTCAGTCTTGCCTCCACCATTACAAAACAATTTAGGAATGACATTTGCCGCTGTTGACACAACTCTTAAACTCCACAGTCAAGCAATAAAATACGAAGATGAGCTTTCTAAAATTATTCAGTCAGACCAAAACCAATTCTCTGTATTATTTTACCCCGACGTTGAAGAAACAAAAATCTTGCTGAAAAATGTACAAAATAATTTGAAAGGAAATTATCTTTTGTCGTTTCCACCTAACTCTATTGCTTCTCAACTAAGGAAAGTTTTCCAAAGCTCTGGTTCTTCCCTTGGGTTTGCAGACTACCTCTCTATGTGGGAAACAGTAAGGAAAATTGAATTTCCAGCCATTACAAATCTTCCCTTTCTCCTAGAGCACGAGTTAATTATGACAACATTTTACAAAGAACTCGAAATAGTCGAAGAGACACTAAATGTTTTGCTAAAGAAAAGTGAGCACATATGGATTGACGAAAAGTTACTAAGAAAGTGGCCAGTTGTATTGACTGTTGCAAATCATACCATTCGTGACAGAGAAAAGTTTTATCGCAGTCTTTACGTTTCGGATTGGTCCAATACAGTTTGCAATTATGGATCAATGAAGAAGACAGTTGTCATTTCCAATGATATCGAGGATCAAGAAATTGTGTGCAATCTTAGCCATTCTTTCGGAAGGATTTTTGATCAGGGGATAACTAAAGAAATATCTCAAATATCAAAAAGAGTGTATTCCGAACGTTCTTTCCTTAGTTGGGATCGCCTTCTAAGAAATATTATCAGGAGCGTGTATATTTTACATAAAATTGTAAAAGATCCCCAAAATAAGGAAGGAATTGATTTAAGTACTTATTGGAGACAACTTAAGGAAAGTGCTATGTCATTAAAGACTACAGACCAAGTTTTACTAAGTATTTCTACAACTACCCACGTTTCAGAAGCAATAGATTCACTTTTTCATGAGTCTCATTTTGAGACTTGGCAGACTCTAAGATTATATATTTATAGATTACATTTGATAGTTCAGAGGGTTCTCAAAATAAGCAAGAACATTCAGGCTACCAATACAATCAGAGTGTCGGACATCACAATGGACCAGCCACTTCTGACATCCACGTTTCGTCAAGCAATTGGTCTTTTCCCAGAAGGGTTCGATCTTTTGATCGATATTGTATTCAATGATTTGGGGCAGTTTCTTTTGAAGATTACCCAATTGGATTGGTCAAAATTTCCTTGTCAAGGTGTATGGTTGGATGAAATATTATCGTTGGAACCACAAACTGGATTCAGATGGAGAGAGTTTCAGAAAACACTTTGCCAAAAGTCGTCAGTTCTATATAAGGAGCTCAAAAACCATCCAATTTATATAGATCTATTTACAGAGAAGATACCATCTAATATTTTAAACTGGAATAGTATTCGTAACAATAGTTTGGACCTAGTCAGTACAGTAACAGAAGTAGCCTGGTTTCAAGGAGTTCTTTTTCCCGATGCGCCAGGATTTTCATCAGAAAAGTTAAGAGGTTCAATTAATAAATTGAATAGCTTAATTTCAGTAGATTCACCTACTGACATTATTAGGTAAGTACTTATAATGACAATCTAATTTAATTAGAAATTACAACTATGAACTACAGTATTAAAGCTTTTAATAATACGAGTGAACCCTAAAGAATTGCATGGATTGATTTGATTCAATTTAAAATTATGCTAATTATACAGAGGTACAGTAATTTTATTTCTAATCGTTTTGGCTGCAAGCAACAAAAGCAGCTGTCCTCTATTTAAGCTACGATGATTCAAAAGCTACTCGCGTTCTTTACATATGAATTCTTATAAGATACGGTATTTCACGTTTCGCCATGTTTTTGGTGTTGGCAATGGCAATTTAGCAATTTAAATATTTTCAATGGTGTGATATCACTCGACCCTATACCGTAAATACCGATTACGTAATATTATTGAACTTTAATATACTGTAAGTCTTAGCCTATCTAACTTAATAACTTGCTAAAATTGTGAGTACATAATTAATTGTTTTATACAATTTTTTTATTTTTATTTTAGGATGCTTTCTAGAATTTTCGATTCTCTGTTTCCTTTAATCTGGAGGGATAACACTAATTCCCAGTACTCAGCTTTAATTCAAAAGATAATGACAACAGTACAAGAGAGCATGAATAGATTGGAGACTGTTGTAGAAACTATTGTACAAAAGTCTAAGGAATTTAAGGATTCTACTATTAGTTTACTGGACCTTTTTCCTTGCCCCAAAGATACCAAAATGTTTGCTAACTTCGTTGCACAACTAGGCCAAAGTCCCAGTGAGCGAGATAATAATTATTCTTTATTAGAATCTACTTTGGAACTGCTAAATAGTCGTTTAAATGAATCAAAGACGATTGAATCAAAACCAAAACTTGCAAGATTTATCGAATTACTAACAACCTTCGGAGAAATGGATTCTCTACCAGTGATAATAAGTGGATTTGACAAGAACATTTTCCATCCCAGTTTCTGGCAGACTTTAAACCAAAGCAAATCAGTTTTTACTAGAATGAAAGAAGTTGAAATTTCTCAAAAGCATCTAGTCAGTGAACTAGAAAATGTTTCTCCAATTGCGAGTTACGCTTTAAAAATTGCAAAATCTGTACTATCAGCCAATATTTCGGATCCAAATACCGCAGGAATTCGACCTCAAACAATAACCGAATTTGTAGATTCAAATTTACCTGATATCCTACTCACTCTATTGTACAATAGCTATTTCACTCCCATGAATGAAAATACCAAAAATGTAACCACCCTTTTGTTTGAAGTTTGCAAAATGGCTGATACGCCTGACAAATGCAGTGCCTGGATTAATAACAAAGACTTTTCATTTAGAAGACTGATGAGACTAAATAGTCAAAAACAGTGGGGAATTAGTATCAACACAGCTCAGAGAATAATGTTTAATAGTTTATCTCAGTATCCTGATACCTGGATTGACATGATTAACCTGTTAAATCAACAATCGATTAAAGCTTTCTTGCAGAATGATTTTGGAAAATTTCTTCTCGTTTATCGCATAGGTAACGACTGGATCGATAAACCTGACCTGTTGATAGGTGATGAAAGAGATTGGAATGATATTTTTAATTTGGTTATGAACCCTGAAGGAATAAAGGATACTAACTTAGACGTATCAGAAAAGTTAGAAAAATCTTTACAATCAGTAAAAATGCGAATATCGGAAATAAAAAATAACTCATTAAATAGGAGTGAAGATATAGTTAACATTTTAATGTTATTATGGGAAAAGGAAAGTGATACTGTTCCTTCAGAAGATAAAGCAATCGCTGAAAGACTAAAGACAAAGTTTCTTGAAAATAGTAACGGATTTCAGGGTCCTATTTGGAAATGGTTGATATATATAGCGGAAAATTCTGGATATAAACCTCTTCTAAAAGCATGTGAATTGTTTACTAATGCTTTCAACAGGCGTTTACGAGATATTATGCTTAGAGGAGAAGATGTTACATTTACGACCTTAACAACAGGATTTAATGAACTGCAAACAATTGCAAAAATATTAGATGATGAAGCTCCTTTGATTGCCGAAGCAAGCTTAATAATCGTTTCCAGACAGCCTGATATCATAAAACAATTATCTAGAAATATAAGGATTGAATTTTGCAGGAAAAATTTTCTGGATTCGTTTAGTCTTCATCAAGAATTGTTTACATCGATGAAAAAATTTCAGGATGTAGTTTGCAATGTAAACGGAGATCTAATCGAAAACGAACTGAGAGAATTTTTTATGTTTGATATTATTGAAAACATGATATCTCAACTGAAGCAAGAAACAATAATTACCTCGTCTTCCGAAGACCTATTGCGAGATGTAGACGAAGCTGTTCATAGAATGCATGCTATCTTTAGAACATCAAACTCGAAACATCTTTGGAAAGATTCGAAAACTTGGATAGACGTTCTCAATAGACTAAAGAAAACATATGACCTAAATATAAATTCAACTTTAAATGATATCTCAGAAATTGTCGAAATTGCAACTGCAGATATTTCAATAGCTCCGAGAATTTTTAATGTGCTTTCCCTATTTTGGACTGAAAATTCAGCTATATCCCATCTCTTCAAGTTTGTTAATGATGAAAACATCACTATTGAAATGTGGAATGTTATTACAAATAGACCGGAGATACTAACTCAGTTAGCAATAAAAAATGTATCTATTTTAAGCGAGAATATAATTCTAGATGAAATGAAAAAAATTAATGTTGAACACATTACCAAAGAATTATCACATTTAACAAGCTACAATTTTTCTAATAGTAGTCGTAACTCTATTTCTCAGACAATAGGCTTTTTAAATCAGACTCTCAGCGGTTTAAGATATATCACACTTCCCGACGTATTGAATTTAACTACATCTCGAGAGCTTTGGACTAAGCTTCGGAACAAACCTGGAAAACTGGACAGTATTACTTATTGGTCATCACTGTTTTCTGTTCAAAAAAGAAAAGGTTTCGAAATGAATTTTAAAAACTTTATGAAATCTTCACTTAGAATAAGTCAGGCGACATCTAGAATTGAAAACAATCTGCCACGACTATTGAAACACTGGACTACGGCAACACTTTTGAATGAAAGCGTTGACTTCTGTCAAGTTCATGACGTTTGCAGTAACGATTGGTTAAACTTATTTGAAGATATTTCTTCCTACTGGCTTAGAGATACAAAAGTGATTGATAAAGAAATTACTATTTTAAGTGACAACGTAAAGTCTCAAGAAGATAAATTTTGGACTGGGATTGATATAATAAGCTGGAATAATGTAATAGAGAGAAGCCAAGATACAGTTCTTGGTAGAGAAGGTAACTTTGGTGCTACTCTATGGTTAAATGCCATTACCAAAAGTTTATTTGTAAGACCTCCTTCATTCCAATATTTAAAAGATTTTACAACATTTATTACCGAATTTATAATAGCTGGAATACCTTCATGTGAATATGCAGCAAGCGAATCACGAAATAAAATTTATGAAGCAGCTACCATCAGCGATATTGCAAAGCATATCTATGATATTATTCTTTATTGTACAAAGCCAAATTCAAATGATTCCATTTCAACAGCGTGGAAAGAAACTTTAGAAAGAAAAGAATTTTGCATGCACGTCAATTGTACGAATGGCGTATTCAAACGGCTGAATGATAATTGCAAAAATAAGAAAATGTCTGTTGTAGAAAATTTCCAATATTTCATTGAATTTATTGGTCCTTCTGTGGATGTTTTATCAGATGCAAGAGAATATGACAGAAAATTGATGCAAACATTAAAATATGTTTTAGAAAATAAGGAGAAAGATTGTACATCACAAAATTGCTTTCCATCGCCAGAAATTATTTCATTATTGCTAAAGAGCATTTTATATTCTACAAATGATTTAACGTGCAATGGCAGAACTGATACAGATGATGCCTTACTAAAAACACTATGCCAATATTATGACTGTAGTATTCAAGCACCAGTTATTAAGAATGAGGTTTTTAGCTGGAAAGAATTTTCATTAATTTTAGGGAAATTGATGTATGATTCGAAAACTGTAAACAATATGGCAGATTTCTATCACTTATTAGAATTTATAGACATACCAGTAAATTGGTGGAATAAGCACACTAATGGTCAGAAAATAATCGATTTATTCTTTTATTTCCAACCACTATTTACATCCGTCAAAAACTGGGATACTATAGGATTACTAGTACAATTCGCAAACAAAGCTGCACATCCGATTCTTAGTAACCTGGCTAATCGCACAGCTTGTGACACTTCGATTTACGACATACTGATTAACGAAACTTTATTTTCCGAGATTTTCACTGATGATGTAATCAGTCAGGAAAGTGGTGAACTCACAAAAGTTATGAAAAAAATTAGGAGTTACTTTGAAATTAACAGCAAGGATCAGGAAGCATTTTGCCCAGAACACCCTGACGTAGATTGGATTGCCCAGACATTGATGTTCCATCTCAGAGAATCTCCTGCAACTGTAAATGTCAGCAGTATTTTACAAGTTTTGTGCAAATCGGATGTTGATGAGTGGATTGTTGATCTTCAGAGATATGTACCTAAAGAACATATCCACGGGGTTTTGAATAGTGCCATGTCAGCATTGCCAGCAGACTCGGCTTGGCAAGTTCAAGAGGAGTGGCAACAGGAGATTTCTACACAAGAAAATGAAGTTATTGACTGGACTAAACTACGACATAATTTGGAATTAAGTCGTTACATTTTGAATGCATCTCCTAAAGAATTCATTCCAGATATGAACTGGAGTCACTGGAAGCCAGTTCTGTATCAGCTGACCTCTTATCTGCCGCGCTTAATGTCAACGATAGGAACGTCCCTCTGTTCTGATTCATTTGACTCTAAAACATCTTGGATTCTGTCTTTATTGGGAGATGTAATGGATATTATCGAAGATCAGATTAATCGTTTACCAGGTAATTAATGCTAGGAATAAAACATAAATTAAGCTAGTATTGTATCAAATAAAAGAAGATGAAAAATCGACACATAACTCTTTTTTTCAGCCTATCAGCAATTTGTATGCAACTTAGAGAACATGGATATGAAGAGTGCGTACAAAGAAATGAGACGTGATCTCAATTTTTTCAACATTACTTCTAAGGTAATTTCTTGTTGCATTTATAAAAATGCCTACATCTGCCATACCGGAATATTTTCAATGAAAATAATATCCGCATTTAAAGAAAAGCGCTTAATTTTAAAACGATAGAGAAGTAGAATAAAACAAATTTACTGCTAAATGTTTCAGATAATTTCAATACTGAAAAATGGACCTACCAAAAATCGAACATGTAACGAAGTATTGCTAGATAAACTGACGAATACCATAATGTCTGCTAGGTCTATCTTTCTGTCTCCCAAGAAGGGTGAAGTTAATTCAACAGTTAGAATGTGTTTCAAATCAGCCGTCTCTTCTCGTGTTTTAATGGATGTTGCAAGGTAAGTTAACCTGAAACGAAAATACATTACATTTATAACAAAACATAACACTGTAGTATTAAAGATTAGATGAAGGTTAGATCTGTGAATTTACCCCATTACATTAACTCATTTAAAGATAATACAGTACCGGTATCTTTATTTATTAGGTAGTTATATAAAAATGCCTTTGAATTATTTTCAAATGTACAAAAACGAAAAATGCTCAATCATACAGTAATTATCTACTAAGTAAGTAAGTTATATCTACTCATTTTAGATTTGCATCTGTTGGGTCACAGATTTTGTGGGATTTGAAATCTGTGGATAATTTGACATCAGATCTTGCTAAAGTTTTCAATTCAAGCATCAATTTGTTACTGAAAGAAATACCAGGTATGAAAACTTTGCTGCATATCCCATTACCACAATAGGCCTATACTATCCTTGTTTTATTTATGCATACAGATTGTAACTAAAAGTAAGCTTATTTTAAGTGGTTTTGTTTTTCTAATACAGTTTATGCCCAATTGGGATCCGTAATTAAGAATACCCGAACAGGCAGGACAATGGTAAACAGTACTCTGTCAAAATCAGTCATTAATATAAATAGGGTAAGCTAAAATATTACCGTTTTCTTCATTTTCAAATTACGACTGTGCAGTGATAGTGGTTCAGTAAGAATTTGGGTAAACGAATAAAGCTTTGTTTTCATATAATAATTTTCAGATTAAATCAGAAAAACCGAATTATTCAGATAGTTGTGAAAGGTTGAACAGACTTTACATCGTTCCTGATTTGTGGACTGAAACAAATAGAATAGACTGCGAAATTTCCAAAGACTTGCATGAGGCCATAGACTATGAATTAGTCGAAAATGAGGTTAATATGCTTGGCATTAATTTAATTTCGTAATTATTTTTTTTTAAATCTTAATATTAAAGCCTAATCAATTTTCAGTTACCAAATTTGCAATTTCGTTCACTGAGCAACCAATTTGGAAACTTGTTGACAAAGTTAAGACCTGTATCAGAATCTAGTTCTGAGCTTGTTACATCTCTGTCATTTAATATGAATGAATCCAAAGCAACTGCTGATGCAGTTATTTCAGTATTGCATCTACTTGCGTCTTCTAAAGCTTCTGAAAGGTGCTTTGTTATATCTCAATCTTTAATTTGCCTTTTTGATAATATATATAATAACTTTTTTATTTATATTGTAGATTATCAAATTTATACGACGAATTAAAACCCCTCTTCAGTGGAAGTCAACTTTTAGACGACCTCTTGACTATCAAGACAAAAATTGAATTCATTAGTAATGCCTGGCCGGAAGCAGAAAGATTTGTTTCACGTAATAACTAATTAAAAGGCTATTAACATAATCCTTCGATCATATAGCTTTATTAACATATTTTAAATTTATTGTGGTTTAGATCGAGTTGAAGAACTTGTAACGGACCCTGAAGATTTTAAAGATTTTCTTACTAATGATTTGGATCTTGGGGAAAAAACTGCGTCAGCCATAATGAAATCATCTGTTAACTGGGCAAATGTAAGAATCTATTAAAACGATGGTAAAAGTTTATAAGATATATAAAGTTAATATTTATTATTATTCAAATTTTCAGTTAAAACTTGAAAAACAGTCTGTAAAAAAATTGGATGACGTTGTCTGTGTTCTTGATCCCAAATTTGTGACAGCACCTGCTGATTCTCCTAATATAACGGCAACTTTGTGCGATAACAACGCCGAAGTTCTGACTCATGTTGTTAATCACATAGGAACAATGCCAGACAAAGCAAAATACGGTAGTGTGGTAAGAAATAAGTTTAAAATACAAAGTTAAGAAATTTCTAAATATGCTTATGGATCGAGTAGTATGAAAATACAGTAATACGGTATTTACTTTTTAAAGCTTGGAGCTTGGAGTTTCGAGAACATTGCGAACAAGGCAAATATTAGTGTAGATGAACTAGACGACCTTTTGGATCAGATTTCTGACCACGGTTCAATTTTACCCGGATTGGCGGACAGATTTACTAGAGTTTCTGATGCCACTAATATGACTGCAATGTTTGGAACAAGAAGCTATAATGGCAGTGTAATGGGTATGTATGAGTAAATAATAATTTGTAAATAATTAATGCTGTCCATGAATTAAAAATGTTCATCTCCTCGAAATAGTAATGTCTCAGTCGGCAGTTCGTATTGCGGGAATGGTGATGTGTGGACATCCTTTTAAAATGGTTGTCAGGGATTTGGAGCGTATCTCTCCAAAAAATGCCAAGGCTGACAAAAAGGCTTTCAAGGAACAAGAAGACAGTATGGGGAGTAAGTTTATAATTTACTACTGTATAACTGTTTAAAATTGGGATTTTTTAGGCGAATAAGTAATAAATAATTATGTAGAAAATAAATGTGTCGCCGTATAGAAAAAAAAAATGAATGATGTGTGCCATAGTATTATTGTACATCTACGAATTAATGATTATTGAAAAAATTGAACTTCCGTAGATTGTATGTTGATCGTCAGTTTTATTTTCATTTTAGCCGAATTTTGTAAAAAAGTATATCGAGACATTGTGAGTCAGAGGATAGGACCGATTATATGGGGATATATAAAACCTCTACTAAAGGGAAAATTCCTTTACACCCCCGACACTCCTGCTGTAAAAAAGATAGTAGAAAAGGTATTAAAAATAGTTGATAATAACGATTTTATGTTTACAGTAATGCTAAAAAATTGAATATACGAGGTACAACCTAATAACGAACTATGTTACTGAAAAAATTGTTATGTTACGTAAAAAATTGCTTCTTTTTAAAACGTTAGTTATGTCAATGATAAATTACTTTATTGAGATTTGGACCCAAGGAAATGATTATTATGAGTAGCCTATAGATTAGAAAAATAAAATATTTGTATTATGTTAGATTTAAAAGTAAGAATACTATGCCTGAAAAGTATAATTTATATATAGACTGAAAAATATTGTAGCCGAGATTGTAGCCTATATTATAGAACTACATTGAGAGCTTACCATATACGAGTATATATACTGGTAAAGAAATATTAAATAATGTAACTCATGATTATCGACTAGACAAAATGTAGATAATAATAACTTACAGACAAAATGGCAAATTTAACTAGACCACAAAAATCCTTCTTCTATAAATAAGTATAACTTATATATAATATTCCTTCTGAAATCAGAAATCAAAATAATATTGCACTCTTTAAGATTAGACTTATAAAAATTATAGTTTCTGAATCTGGTACAGTAGTAAGTTAGTAACCTAATACTCGGTACATTTCTATGGCAAATTTGGTTTTAGACTGTTTTAGTTAATACCTGGTCTTTAATTCGTGGAAAACTAAAATGTTTAATCATGTTTGATATTGTCTCTATCGAGCCACTTTAACGAAATTTAAAAATATGTTTTAAATTGTTTTATTTTAACTTACTTTTAAACTCGGATAATGCGTCGTAAACTGAATCTAACAGGTACGACGCGTTATCCGAGTTTAAAAGTACGGTAAGGTAAAATAAAACAATTCAAAACATATTTTTAAATTTCGTTAATAGGCTCGATAGATTCTATATCCAACATCAGTAAAACACTAGTTTTCCACGAAAGACCAGGTATTAACGAAAACAGTCTAAAACAAAATTTGTCATTGAAATGTATTAGGTTACTAGGTAGGCCTACTACTACACTCTACGGTAGGCCAACTATACCTTCAAATATAATGACAATTGTGATCACAAAAACTCGTACACAAAAAAATTAGTTACACATAGCATTAATTCTCCCAGAACACATGCAACCTCATTATCCTGGTTGACTTTTTGCCTGGTGTTTGTTATAGCCTAGCATTCTCGTTAGCCATATATACGGCACCGTACGGCATTAAATTATATTTCTTTACCTATTACGACATCCTATATAGTATATACCTATAAGTTAAGCGAAGAACTAAAACTCGTGTCTAAGAAACTAAACGTAGAATTGGATTTTGAAATTTCATGTCGTATAGCTTAGATAATATACGGTATAACTTATTCTGGCTGTACATACCAATTAAGGCTAAACAATGTATTTATAAATCTTTTTGTAACAATAGAAGATAAGAGATTTTCTTATCTAATTTCTTATTCTTTTGTAAATAAATAAATAAAATATTATATAATATTTATGGTAAACGGGTATAAGCTTGTTCGTTCATTTCAAGTTACAATCATAATGGAGGCTGTAATAACGATTTAATCAAATTAGAGTTGGAATAATAAAGCACACTCAAACAGAATTACGTTATTATTATTACAGTATATCATTCCGTATTCCCCCCTTTCAAGTAAGACTTCTCCCTCCTAAGATAAAGAAATTCGATCTAACAGCAAATGCACAGCACAATCTTAATGGCCATTTCT
>JAQGBM010000136.1:0-17249 GCA_034698405.1 Symphylella vulgaris | reverse complement strand
AATTGCACAAAAATATTTAAAGTTTTTCATGTGTTTTGACGTTATTACATTTTGTCCAGCTACTTCTGATACATACCTTATTCAGTTATTCATTATATATGGTATCAGCATATAGGCTATAACAATATACAATAATATTTTAATGTTATAGTTAATTTAACTTATAAGTTAGTTATACAGGTTATACTGTCTCTTTTGAGTTTCGAATAATATGGTTGTAATTTTGAATCCGAATCGAATATTTTACTATATCTTATTTGATTTCGGCCGCGGATTCGAAATCGAAAAAAAAAATTTCGGAAATTTTGAATATGGGTCTAAAAAATGGGGAAATACGAATCAACGAGTTGATACAAACTGCTTATTGCTGAATTTTTTTTCTGCATTGCTAATTTTTGGCGGAAAATAAATTGAAAATTATCCATTTCGATTGAATCGAATATTCTGTAATTTTGAATATTCGCAGAGCGCAACATGCATGAATTTAACAACATAAAAATTCACATTATTTCTGACTTTAAAAATATTTGGGTATGTTCTACTGTATTATACTTCGATGCCTTTTAACGTGCTGTAACATCAAAGCTGCATATTATAGGCTATAAAATTTTGAGAATGCTAAAGGCCTAGAGGTTTATAAGTTTCGGACGATGACCTTCTCAACATTATATAATTTTTATTAATCAAAAAGTATAGACGATGGAACATCAATTAAAAACGTTTATGAATATTGCACAAAAGGTGCCGAATACTCTATTAATTAAATATCTTAGAGAACAAGCCTTGTTTGTATAATACTCTTATAAACTTATTCTTATATATTATCATGCACGATGTACCAGATAATTTATATTATTTTTCCCTTTTATTTTACGTGTCCCTTGAAAACTCCCATCATCAAAGAGTTGAAGAAATGTGGACACTTTGCGAAATACTATTTAATCGTGTCTCAAGTTTTACGATCTATAAATTTTGTTTGTTTATTTTTATGTATGAAATTTAAATGCATTCGCCCATTTTAATATTGGTATTAATTTTATCTGCCTGTCGAGGAAACAGCTGGTAATGATTCTTGTTTCAGATATTGTCAGTATAATATTCCGTTGGGTGGTCTCTTAGACATTTTTTTTACCTTGCCCCGCGATCGAAGGAAATCAATGCCAGGAAAGTAAAGCATTTATCATTAAAGCTATCGATAAAAAAAAATAATAAATGTGAAGGCAACGGCATTGGGTTTCAGTTTCGATCAGCGTATTATACGATAGGTTGAAGGGAAATTTTTTTATGAGTGTTAGGGAGTTGATTACTTTTTACGGTAATTACTTATTGTAATATGGTAACTCGAAAAATTGATTCAAGCTGCAAGTAACTTTCATACACTGAAAAGTGCATGTTAAAATTTGTACACGAGTTCCTCAATATTATAGGTCCAAGTAGTTTTCTCCATAAACTAACCATACATTCTTTTTTTTCAGTTTTTGTACGTCGACAGAGGAGAGAATTGGGATAAATTTGGCGAAAACTATATACAGGGTGTCCCGATCGACAGTCGTGTCTCATAGGAGTTTTTTTCTAAGTCCAAATTTCGTGATTGTCTGAAAGGTAATTCCAGAATGACAAGTTGCGATTGGTACCAGATTTTCAGAGTACTTTCTACGCAACTTGAACTTAATTTTCGGAGATAAAAATTCTAAAATTTTCAAATTTCCGAAAATTCACGAACTGTAGGCTATATAGTTAAAACGCAATATGCCAAGGGGTGCAATAGCGGTAGTTACCCCGGCCAACAAAAGCGATACATTTTTTTCTCATTGAATTTTAACTCCCAAAAAATTGATGACATTAATTTTCATTTTGGGTTATAAGCATTATTTCTTTCTAAAATCCTGGGGGAGGGGGAGGGAAGGAGTCAAGTACTCCATTGCCACCCTCGGGACCACGGGACGTATCTCTAGTCGGGGAGGGGGGCATATCGGGATAGCATATTTCTAATAATGCACACTGTACCACAGTACCTAAATACTGATCTATACGGATGTACCTATCTGAACAAGAATTGATATTTTGTTAAATTGTATAAATTGTCTATTTAGGCTATATAAATTATAGATATTGATCACACTTGATTACTTCATTTAGTTTCCGCAAATCCATACACAATCTATTGTATCTACTTACCTTACAAACATAATTATATATAGGGGGATAAGTTTTAGGCAAAAATGATACGTCCAAAAGGTTAAAAAGTGATATCCAAATGTGAATATATACAATGTTGGGCTACTAACTTATATAATATTTAAAAGAAAATAATTAAAAAGGCATACAAATTTAGCCTTGAAAAATTCTCATTATATATGGGCTTGGCATTTCGTTATGCCATATAACTTACTCGTAGCTAAAAAAAGGCAACAATATAGGCTTTGTGATTCCAGAAAAAAAGAAATTTCCGAGTTTAGAATATTATGTTTTACACTGCAATAACCGGGCGCGCAATGCTGTCTGTGCTGGCGCAGCTGAGAGTAACAATAATAGATGCATTACAGTCGGAGTTTGCAGGCGCATTACGAAATACAGAAGCCCCAGCAGTAAACAAAACATACGACTCATAATGAATTCAACACTTTTTCTTGCCACCGACATTTTCTAATACACGCGCAATCCGTGAAATGAGTTTTTTCTTTTCAGCCTTATACGCAGGCACAGGAAGGTAAAATCGTTTGTATTGTATAAGGGACTATGTAATATGCAATTTCTCTATACCCGTATATATGGGAAAATGTGAAAATTGTATGAGTGGTTTAAAACATATATATAGCGAGCGTTACTTTTGTTGTTTGCCCGTTTTCATTCGTAATCAAGATAAAAGAAGCGGAAGGCGCATACAAAATTTTTCTTATTTTTTTAACACCCATGCAAGTGTTGTATATTCACGGGAAAATAAACGAGAATCGCTATGGTTTTGGTATTATTTCTGATTATGACTTTTTTACGGTTCCTGAGCACTGAACCATTAAAAAAAATCACAACAAAAAGGTACAAAACAAACGCGCTAAAAGTACAGGTAACTTATATATAACATTATAATTAAGAGGAAAAATTTAACTTCACTTAATAACTCGTAAGTAATATAGGCTAACATAATTATATAGGTACAGTATATAAAGTCAGCAGTCAGCTTTTGGGTATTTATAAGCTACCGTAAGCCTACTGTACAACAAGTACCGGTACATTATCAAGTTTTAGTCTGAAATAATCTGAGAGCCTGTTTTCTATTCCTTTCTATTACTTTGCGGCTGCCCAAATCCAGTTCGAGGCCTGTAAGATCAATTTTATAGGATGAGAAAATGTCCAGAAGAAGGAGTCAAAAATTAGTGTTAATATATAGAGATAGAGATATACGCATATTATTATGTAAAAGATATAAGTTAATAGGCATTTCAATTAAGACTGCATAACTTAGCTGCATGCTGGATATAGCCTATAGGCAATTCGATTTCGAAAATGCAGTACGTAAAATCCTACAAATTTATGAATTGCCGTAACAAATGAACGAATGGGCTACTAACACAAAAGGGAGAGTAATTTTCTATTCAAAGAATTAATAGGTTTAAAACTCAAACCTTATAATATATTTCAGGCTGTGAGAACATTAATTCACATTATAATTTACTTTATATAGGAATCAGCATGCATTTACATTATTATTTTTCCCCATCGAAGGTTTTTATTCATTACGATTTACGAATATATCCGATAATCATAAATCATTTATATATTTATAAAAAAGCGATCGTTTCTTTCTTTTGTTGAAGGTCTGGTATAAACGGAAAACAAACGTTTTAAATCCAAACTTGTACAACTGATGTTAAAAATCCCCCGGAGAGAGTGTGCACTGTGTACCAAGTACTCGTGTGTGTTTTATGTTAGTTGGACCCTGCTGAGAATCGAATACGGCTCGTTATATAAAACACTGTACGTTATTTCTTTTATTTTTAATGCGTCCATATCTGTTTTGTATTGACGCGAGGTGTGGCGTCTACATGTACGAATATATCAAACTCCTATTGTTATTCCTGTTTATAATTTTATTTAAAAAATGTTTTTAAAATAACAAGTTCATGGCAAAAAAGGTTCTGCCATTAATATCGATTTTATCGGTTTTATAATATGTTGGTTGATGTTTTCTTTTTTTTTATGTTTAGAATAAATCAATAGAATTTATACGAATCTGCTGGAAAAACCACTACTGCATAATTCAGCGTTTGAAAAAAATATAATATGGAAATACTGGATTTTTCTTTTAAAATGTTTTGGATTTTATTTTTAAACTTTATATCCAGAATATTAATATAAGCCCAGAAAAGAAAGTTTTTTTTTCTCGGAATTACAGTAAAATCTAACGTATAGCCTATAATGCTATAATCAATATAGCGGTATAGGCTATAAAAATAACATCATTTTCAGTTAAAGTTTTTTTTTTAGTTTTTGATTATCATATTATGCCTAATTCATGTGAATAACTTCAGGAATCCTTGAACAAGACCATGGTCCATAAGACAAAGGCAAAGAATCAAAGATGTAACATGTCAAGAGCAGGCCTGTAACCTTTGCAAACACAGATCACAATGAGTTTTTGGTCTGCCATTTTTCCATTCAGTCCATGTGAATTGATGGGATATTTGCATTTACGATTTAATATAAGGAAGACCTTATTTCTCAAATAATTCCATGTAGGCTAAGATTAAGAATTTTTTTTTACTTTACAAATTTTAAACTCATCAGTATGGGCCTATTTACAAAAAAAAAAAAAGGAGACAAAAGCTAGACCTTCTAAAGGATTTATCTGGGATTTACAGTTTTATGCTGCACCCTTAATTGATACAATAGCCTATATCTATTACTAACTGCATATAAGGTCTGCATTATATCGATAAAAACGTAGAATTATTGTATGACATAAAAGGAAAATCGATGTAGAAGTGCCTGATAACTAAACTCTATATGGATTAATTTAATATTATTCGATAACTCAACATTACTTATACCATTCTCCATATGCCCCTTCTTAATAATTTATGATGGTTCCCAATTGGGAAAAATGAGAATGAGAACGAAAAAAGGGGAACAAAATAAAACTCATTCTCTAGTTTATTGGTTCCTTGGTCTATCTCTTCCCCAGCAGAGCACTCTTGTTGTGTCTTTCTCCCCCATTTCCATCCCCCTTGCTATAGCCACTGAAGCGCTTAGAGGGGCCCTGTTATGGTTCACATCTCCCATTGGAGTTATATTGAATGGAATAAAGATGTATTGATAGAGTTTGCTTATACCTACCCCCATTTTTATACCGGCCGGAGGGCAATATTATATACAGAAGGACTGTTTAGTCGGGATAACTTTTTATATGAAACATGGTGCTTCAAATGCTGCGAGATGCGGTCCGTTAAAATTAACTGCTGCGATCGTCTTCTCAACGGGGTCCCAAAGAACACACCTGCATTTTTATATTCTTCATTTTGAAAATATTTCGTGTAAAAATCTCATGTTAAATTGGATAAATCCTATTCCGGCTATTTTAGTGATGACTGATAGTGATGAAGATGGAAATTTCTTCTTATGTTGGATTTTTCTTACTTTTCTTGACTCTTTCCTAATTGGTCGATATACCTCTTTCTCTCTTACCCCGAAACTTACCCTCCATAAGACCATGGATAAACTATATCTTACTTCGTAAGATAAGACCACCTTCATAAGTCTCTAAGATATAAGTTAAGTTATTTGACTTAGCCATAGCCCATATATCGTACGCATTTGGATCCATTTTAACAATCCCCCCAGGGTCCCCCTGCTCCCACACTGTCCAGGAGGCCAGTACCCTGCTCATTAGTCATCCTTTCACATCACCAATTCTTATTCTCTCCATCATCCATTCTTGTTTATACATATACATTCGAACTTATTGTATTTCCCACATTAATTGCAATTTTGTAACACCCTGTATTGTATTGGACCATACACTCATCGAATGGAAGTCCGGATTTTCTATATTCTAAATCATATCCTATGGGCCCATACACTTCATTTTCCATGCATTGCCTATTATAGTTTCTATATTATTATATTAACAATCGTCGTTATTTTCCTTGGAGCTATTTTCGTGAATGTTTATAAAGCTGCGATATAATAACAAGGGAAATAATTAGAGATTATTTTCGATTAATATACAGAAATGAGAAATCATTCTCCCCTGTCGTTGCTGTATTTTACGCGAGTTTATACGGTATAGTTTATACCAGTGTTATCAGCATTTTCCATTGATACCGGTTCGCAGTGCTTTCGGACTAAAATTAAACGGGCTCTAAAATTGACACTGTACGAGTATAGAGGATCTCGCTTATTTATAATGCAAAGCCTGCATGTGGTTTTAAACTTATAAATAGGCCTAAACCATAGTTTATATATAGGGTATACGATACATGCATCCAGTAGGCTATATAATAAGCCTTATATCGAGTTTACGTATATGAGTAATTAATGAATTATTAATTGGGAATATAAGCTCGTTGTATTAATTTTAAAAAGGACGCAGGGATATCATATTTAAATCCTATATTGAATGGTGCTGATCGGTATTATGACGAAAGCTATAATAGTCAAATTAAAGCCTTTGATGACGGGACGTGTGTTCTATGCCCACCTGTGGTCAAAACTGTACGCTTATGGCGCAGTACACAAAGTAAATTAATTACCGAAATTAGCACCTTTATGAAAGCCTGAAAATAATATAGCCTATATATATACGATTATACACGTAATTGTACATTTTTCGAAATTTATATACGGATGCTATATTTTGCTCATTTGCTGCAATACATTTTGAATTGGTATTGTAAAATTAAAGGAATGAATATATAAATATTAAATTATAAAAAATTTTAATATATAAAATAGGCATAAAATTATAGTCAACAATAAATATAAAATTAAGTAACATAAATATAAAAGCTGAAAATACGTTCAATATAGGCTACACTTTAAGTTGAAAAAATAATAAAAAATAACTAAATAATTAGCAAAAATAATTAATATTTACAAAATAATAACTAAACAAAAAAAAATTTAAAAATTACAATTTTTCTTACCGTATTTTTTCTTAGGCTATTATTATATAAAATTAAAAAAAAAGGCAAGTTATAGTATATAGGCTATTGATGGAGTACCAATTAAGAGAGAAAAAACTGTAAATAAAATACATGCAGTATGTATAAATTTACAAAGACATTAATTAAATAATCAAGTGGATATTCTGTACCATAGAGGTGTGCCGAGTGATATTTGAAAAAAAAATTAACTTAAATTTCATTTCAAATTATTTCAAAATCGGATAAATTTGGCCAAGTTTTATTATATTTTTTAAACTTTAGAACTTGATAGGTCCTTTTTAAAAGCTAAATGTATTAATTTCCATACTGTGAAAAATATATTGATGGTAAATTAGTAATTTTTCAGTATTTTTCTATAAAAATGTCCTGATTAAATTTCATGAAATTTCACGAAATTTGAAATGAAATTAGAAACGTTTTAAAATTTCATGAAATTGCCCACCTCTAACCATATAATAGGGATAGGCATATAATGTAGGCTACCGTATATTCCGGCTTAAACTTAACTTATTTTTCATTTCATTCTTTCTCGACCGAATAAATTTTTCTCAGAGCTGTAAATAAATTCTGTAATAATACACTTTCAGTTTAAGTTATATGATAACGGCACAACAAAATATAAAAACAGATTTTTTAAACCTCTCCATCATTTTTACTCCAATATTTCACGTTATTTTCTGGTAATCTTTATAAATGAAGAAAAATTATTAGTTTCAAAATTGCAACTAAACAATATTCTTTCCGATGTTTCGCAGCACAAGAAACTTCTTTTTTTTTTTTCTTCACTCTCATAACTGTTTATAATATTATTTTTCTGATTGATGTTCAAATATGTGCTCTGCGTCTTAGTTCATTTCTTTCTTCATGAAATTTTTTACTCGTTATACTTCTCTCTTTTTCTTCTTTTTTTTTCCCAAAAAAATGAAGAGATTTATTACGTTACACCTGAAAGAAAAATAGAGAAAAATTTCAACAGTAATATAAACTCTGTGACTCCGCCATAAGTTATATAGAATAGTAGGTATTATACAAGAGACAGGCTAGTTTATAACATGCTCATATATGGTTTGGGTTGTGCAGCTTTTGATGCCACTGGAAAGATTTTCTTAAATTAATTTTATTATATTCATATAGGACTGAGATGCTGGTATACGGCTTCTTTTTGTAGAAAAAAAGAAAAGGAATAAAAAACTTTAAATTAAAATGTTTTGACATACACAATTTGTTATTCTCAAACTTTTTTGATAACTTAATTATTAAAGAAAAATGTACTTTTTTTTTACTTTTTAAGGTATATGGTTCAAATATACGAGTAGTCATATTATGTTTTAGATGTATTCGAGTTTATTTTAAATGGATATTCAATGTTGTTGTTTTGTTTTTGTTTGTTTTTTCATTTAAAATTTTCGTTAAAGTTGAATAAAAGTCGAATGATGCTGTATTTTTAAACCATGTTTTAAACCAAATTAATAAAACAAAAATAAAATTATACCGTAGCAGCCTATATTTTATATAATAATTAAAAATATTATGTTTAATTTAATAAAATTCAGTAAATAAAAATATAATTAATATTAAAATATTAAACATATATGGTGCCGGTTTTAATTAAATAATACCGAGTAAAAAGATTTTTGGGTAGCCTATGAGTATAAGAGTAGCCTAAATAATGGAGTTACCATAATTTTGAGTCATATATAACATGTATTACTAATTTACATTCGTAACATGTTTATTATTTATCTACCGCAGTACTTAAATTATTTTTCATGGGCCCTTTACCTAATATTAATATAAAGTAATAAAATGTTGTGCATTACCGCAATTTCGAATACCTTATCGATTGTATAACTTTAATAATAAGCAATAAATATCAGGCCATCCTGTTTTATCTAAGTTACATAGTTTTTTTTTTTCTAACATATTCTGTATATTATATTAACATTCAATCATTATTACCGCCTATTCATGTAAAAACAATGTTTTCTATTAGAAGCCATATATCTTTTAGCAGCAACCGGTATAATACACTTCATGTTATTTAAAATTCTTTTTCTTTTTATTTATATTCTTTTAGTATCAGTTTTTTTTTTATTCTGTCTTTATGAGGATGATACCGGCGCATTTTATATGAAACCGCAGCATTAGATGTTTTTATGACTTTTAAAATTAAACTTTTATTATAGAAATTGCTACTTTTAATATATTATACACGACTTTTAGTGGCGTTTGATATAAATGAAACATAAATCAATACATTTTCAGATGTATAGTTTCCGCATAAAAACGCATTCTTTTGCATAACAGCAGTAGAACATCTTATCTTATAATAGAAAATTATCCATAATTACTCTAAAAATACGTGCTACATATTGTATTATATATTTAATGATATATATTAACACAGAGATTTTTCGACCAATGCTGCGTAATTGCGCTTTAAATATATCTTAATTTTAACACAAGGCCATAATGCGATAATGACCACTTCTGTCCATTGTAACAATTTATGCTTGAGCACAAGTCACAACAGGAGATAGTGGAAACGTGGCGGAATATCAATAGCAATTTAGGCATGGATGTTGTAATAATTGCAATTTAAGGGCCTCTTTGCCCACCACGCACCAAAGGCCAGTAATTTGTCCATTTCCACACTAGACAAAACAAAATTAAACAATGGATCCCATACAGCTCAGATTAGCTTTATAATAATTCTATTAATAATTTTGTCTGATTCACTCCCAATCTCAACTATAAGTGGTATTAGTTAAAGTTGTATTTGATATTGGGCCCCAGCATGACTTGTGCTTGTTAGATAGTTATAGGAAATTGGCGGGGTGTTGATAAAGATACATATGTCAGACATGCTGTCAGCTATGTTCTATAACAAGCATGGTAAGTTATATTTCTTCAAAGTGACTAGCAAAATATAGTTTTAATAAACATTTAAACTTCCATCTTATTTAATAATTTCCTTGATATGTCCATCCAATTGAATACAGAAGTATACGTATATGTGTGAATACTGTATAGAATGATATCACAGGTGAGTGGGGGAACTTCAAATTTGCGACCCCCCCCCCCGCCCTCCCCTCCCCGTAGTCTATCAGGTAAAACAAATTATATTTAATAATAACTTATAGTATAGGCTAAGGCTATTAAAATACAGCTTGGCTATTAAAATACAACCTTGTAATGCAAATATACAGCAGTGAGTGGCACTTGGCATACATGCAGTCCCAATTGGGAGAGTGTTTCGGCGTTAAACCAACCCATTGGGACGGGACCAGATATATAAGGCCTTTCCTTATAAGCCATAAAAATATGCATTAATTCCTATAGGAAAAACTGGAAATATGCATAATGTATGCGATTGGATAGATACTCTATTTATATTCTAATAATTCATACGCTATTAGGAAAAAGAGGACAATTGTGCATGTGAAAATAGGCTCAAATGGGAAAACAAAATAAATTAAATTATGACACTATGGATTATGGTATAAGTAGTAAATACTACATATAATTTGTAGTAATAACTCTTGAATGCCAGCTTATAATAATTATTTTATGAATTTATCCCTGCGATGGGCGCTTGGGACATAAAGTGAAAAGTTATTATTAATATAGGCAATTATTAAAAATATTGGGTCAGGTATTAATAAGGTATAATATTGTACTGTACCTATTATATCAAGGTAAATATACGTATTTTATTGATTTATTCTGTAATAATTTTGTTTATACTCGTACAGGACAACTTGCATTAAAGCTAATGTGAAAATAATTGTTTTATTTTTTAGAAATTCAATTATGATCGGCTATATCACAAGAAAACATGATGGTCCTAGATTTTATGCACAGGTAGGGTAGGCCTAGCCTATACATTGTTTTATTTATTCATATAATTATTTACTATAATGAATGAGAAAGGGAAAGTACTCAGTTAACAGAAAATTCAGATTTTTTTCCTATATGATAAGATTGAACCCTTCTGCTGATTTCCAACCGATAGGTCATCGAAGAAATTCGGGAGATGTGAGGCCCATTGGCCCAGTGGCCCAGTGGCTGAACTTCATTTCAAATCGTGGGCCCCACCGCAAGAAATTTTACGGGGCCCCCTTTCCATGCCTCCCGATAAGGCTAGGCAAATTTTTTTTTTCTGTATACGGAGTAAAAATTATTAAATTCCCCTATTTTTGAATGAAATTAAGTTAAGTATCCGTGGTCTGCCGGAGGCGAAAATTTGTTAAATTACACAGAAATTAGACTTATTTTTGCATTTTCAGACATTTTTCCCAAAAAAATCTGCAGCTGTGGGCCCCTTGAGCTTGAGTGGGCCCCTGAAGTTTGAGTGGACCCCAGCACCACAACTGCGGTGGCAATACTCCTGTATTGCCACCGCAGTTGCCCATTGCGTAAAATAGTGGTCCTTCCATTAAAACCTGCGGTAGTTTTACTGAAAATACTCCGTAGTCCGTATTGTATTATGAAATTTTTTCCTAAAGCCCTTCTGATGAGATTTCGATTTTAAAAACGATATAGATCATCGACGAAATTCCGGTAATAACCTACAAGCCCAAGAAGTTTGTACAGGTTTTTATATGGAAGCACCACCATTTTTACACAACTTTAGAACTAATATCTCATGAATTTCTGCGATAAGCCGACGACCTATTTTTAAAAAGGAAATCACAGAAGAAGGTTTAATCTATCAAATGAAAAACATTAATAATTTTCTGAAGTACTTTTTTTCTGACGTCATTTTTATGTCGAAAGGCCCCAGCTACCTTAATGTATATAAAATATCTTCGACATGTAACATAGGAACAATATAAAATTTCGCATAATAATTCTTTATAATACATTATATAATTACAGTACATATGGTAATAGCACCTGTATCTAGAGTCTCTAGACATACAAATGACGACTGACGAGAGATTATAAAAAAACGTGCAGCATTATTGTCTTGAATATAAGAATAATAATAGAAAATTACACTATGTTTCAAATAATATAAACAAGTTGATCATTATAAAGCAATATTACTCTCCATATAAAACATGAATAATAATCCACGACATATATGCAGTTATTATTGCTGCAGTAGCGTGTTATCTAGGTTATACGGCAGTTTCACAGATTTACTGTTATATCCGTTGCCGAGATTAATACAGATTGAAACGTACGATGTCGAAATTGGGGCTTGTGTATATTATTCTTTGCTGTTCCTGTTTATACCGGGATAATACGAGTGCGTACATATACGTGATAGGAGAATATTAAGAATTATGCTCTGAATTGAAAGTAATGAGAAAAACTGTATTTAGCTTCACAGTACTTCAAAATTTAAAAAAAGTTCCCCATCACTGTAACATTATGTACGCATAATGTAGACATGCTAAACAATAATTTTGCATCCAAAACTATTAACTACCGGTAATATTAAACGCAGCTAGTGTTTACATTGTAGACTAAAATTTGCTATTTACACAGTATCGCCATAAATGGCTAGGTGAATAGTGAATACCCCGTAGTAAAGCAGTGTTTCTTTTAGGCACATGTTTTTGGAGAAACTTAAAACTTCGCATCATTCTTGAAAATGGACAATAATCGTGCTTATAATATTTTCATAATCATTTTACAAATTTGACTTGCATGCTGAAAAATATTTTATAGGATCCCGCAGACCACCTATAGGTTCCCCACCCTACCAGTACCATCCTTCTCGCAATGGCAGGGGGACTAAAAAAATTACTGACTTGTGAGGTGTATCCATAGGTGACACTGATGGAAAAGTATTTTCTCTAAATTTTCTATAACATGCTGACTGTATGAGGTTGAGAACATTGAGAAGATTGACAAACCTTTGGAAAAAGAAAAATATTTTATTGCGGAGAAAAGTTGCAATGTTGGTACTATATTTCTTCGTAAAAGTATAATATTTGGAACATCTTTAGAAGTCCCAGCACAGTGACTGTGCGTGTCATTTGCACGTGCTGTATTTTGTCGTTCTGTGTTCCAAAATGCATTTCATGCAGTGAATGGAAATTGAAGGCTCTGGTCTGAACTGATAACATTCTTCTATATCAACACTCGCATATACATTTTTTTTCTTTTATATACAAAGAACCATTATAACTTATTCTGAATGTTCATATTCACAATCAATTTTTCTTCACACAGCAAGTCTGGGGATGTTTTAAATTGAGACATTTTCAGCGTTATGTAACAATAATATTGCATTGGTATCAATGTAAACAATTAAGTACCACAGCAGTGCATTGAAATATTGCAGAATACAATTTTTTGCAAAAAATTGCAAATATGACGTAATTGTTTTGGTTACAGGTAAGCCTTCTAACTTATACCTGTTTGCTAAGGCTGGGGTGCACCTTAGCAAACTAAACAAATCTTGTATCATAATATCGAGAATCCATTAGGATCTGATGGATTGTTGATAATATGTATAGCTATTCTTTTTTTGTGAAGCGGTATTCTAAAATAGTAAAGAACAATAATTATAATTACGGAGTTTTTCATATTATATTTTCCAAAGAAATATTTTTGTATTTCATTTGAATAGGAATAAATAAATTCATCCAGGAAGGAAGTGAAAGACATCGTGGTTTAGTTGCTTGAGTAACGACATAAAATAAACAAACAAATAGTGACAATCGTCTTTTATACCGCATGCTTCAAATGCCTACGTGACGAGTATTTAACATCAAACGTCATTATACAAATATAAGGATTAACAAAAACCTAAACCGAAAACGGAAAATTTAAAATAAGCATCGCAGGGATTAGATTAAAATGTACAAATGTATAAATAATAGTGTTTTTCGTCATAATCCTTTGGATCTTTCAAAAGCGGCGCATCGGTTCATTATTTCTTATTATTCTTAATAGGAAGCATTATATTTTGTGCCGCTTCCCGCTGTGACTTGACTTTTTCGCCTCTCTCCGAAATTCTTTATTCAGTAGCTGATGCGTCTTGGATTCCCTTTTCAGTTTCATGTAATTAGATAATTACGTTCGCATAAGACGTTATAAGGTAAGTCGTGCAAAGCGGAGTGTAGAGCCTGATGCTACTGTCCTGGCTGCTGGATAATCTTATCTGATCATTTTGTGATTTGAGGAATGTGAGATTTCATGCTCTGACAAACTAAATGAAGGGAGAAAAAAGGTTTATTATAATGCACAGGGTGTTTTGATTAAATTTGTACCTAATGAAGTGTAAGTGTCATTGTAAAAGTTAAGACGAGGAAACAAGTTCTATAAAAATCGAAAATCACTTCCGCGTGAAATCTTGTATAGGTTTAGTTAATCTGTTTTAACCTTTATACCTAAACATTTTCAGGCTGGTATATAGCCGGAGGATTCGATATAGCCATGTTCAAGTAATAATAATAATACTTTAATCTCTTAGGATATTTTTTAATACATGCGAGATATTTTTTACAATATAAGTACCTCTATAATTATGACATTTATACATTAATTTCCAAACATATATAAGATGAAACGGGATTTTTCTCGGAGATACACGTAACGCCAATATCCTACGGGACTCCTCGATGAAACCACGAAGACCACGCCAACGGGAGCTAGGTCCCACAGTGTCTGGGTCACTGCAGACAAAGTCCACGAGGTCCATCCAATCATCCGGACCGGGTAGAGGGCTGTATAGGGAAGCGCAGACGAGCCCGTACGTCCCTGAGAATTTCCCCTCGTTTCAGCCTCCAAAGTAGCTGGATTACAGGAACACGCCACAGCTCCCAGCAATCCCGATCTAATGTTGGATAGCCTATAGAATCGGTAAAACGTGAAAAATATAAGTATCTTTAGGGAACTGCGAATTTTACTAAATTTTCTCCACAGACTGCATATAGGCTATAGTCTATAGATCACAGGAACTCCTCAGCCCCTTGGTAGGTGACTCGGTGAAGACAACAGGACTTTCGGTGCTCTCTTTTGAGTTAACCGGCAGCTATAACCACCAGTGTCTGTGAAATCCATGCATGATGGCATGATGTTCGATAGATAATTAGATACTTGTATACGTTAGGAGATGATAGGAATGGAATAACTTGTGCATGTGGACTTGATTAACAGATGTAAGAGGAGAAGATACTGTAGCTTAGGTAAATTTCATCAGGCAAATGTTTAAAAATATAATGTCTAATTATTATTAATACACACCCGCTCTCACCCTGTACCGTACCTCGTATTATAAGTAATGTAGGCTATATAAGCCAAGAAACAACAATACAGAGTATCTCTCAACTGCAGAGAAGCGTTCATCTCTATAAAAAATACACAGACATCATTAGGTTTGTTTCTTAATTAAGCCACCTATTAAAACCCCTAAACCCAAAGAAAAGAAAAAGAAACATATTGTTGTCATTATGGCCGCGTGGAATTCCCCATTACCACTAATGATTAAAAAGTTCTTTAAAAAATTAGTTTTCGCGAGGTCTTTAAAAAAAAGTCTATAGGCAGATGTTACAATGAATCATTACACAGGTTGTTTTTGCGGTAAGAGTACACAGAAACATTGTAATTATAAGTATATATGTGTTCCTAAAAAAACCTAATGTATACAATTACTGGATATATGGAGGGAATAATATAAGGATGGCAGCTATTAGTCGATCGGCAGGTGAAAATTTTGCTTGGTCACAGAAGAAATAACTTATATTGGCACGTCACTTCTGTGCAGTAGCCGATATGATGTGATGCATTAGGGGAAATTAATATATTACCAGCAGCATTAAACCTTGATAATATTGCTTTATAACTTAGTCTGTAATATTAATGCTTGCGGGGTTACCACTACTTCATATTCAGAATTTCAGAGTGAAGAGGGGATAGGTATGAAATGAAAAATTCATATTATACCGAGTGTCTAAAAAGAAACGCAATATCGATAACTGCTATGACAATATAATCGATTTAGTCATCATTTTATAAACTCTACGATGATTGCGACATGTGACGATAATGAGGGGTTATTTCAAAAATTATTAGGATTTCAGATAAACGTTTGAATCGTACGAAAGTTAACGTAAAAGTTTTACGAATAGTTTTACGTAAATATTTACTCCAATACTGTTACAGTAAACTTTACGCAAACTTTTTACGTAAACTTTTTTTACGTAAACGTTTTACGTAAAAAGGTTTACGAAAAGTTTTACGAACTGGCTTAAAATAACCAACCACTATTATATACGAGTTTGACTTGCTCCGTGTCAATCTTCTAGCATAATTCTTCCAAGTTACGTATTCCTAGCAGAGAAGAGTTTCCCGTTCTGAAAAAAAAAAAAAATTTTAATAATAAATAAATTTGTTTGTAGAATTTGGGACAGGGAGAAAAAGTTCGACATTTCGATTTCGGTTCCCGAATCAACAAAGAAATTTACGGACAGGTTTGTCATTATTTTTTTTTTTTTTGCGGACATAAGTTACAAGTAAAACACTCTCGGCGATGAGGATTATTTGTAACTTGTGTTCTGATTAATAATACAATGAATCCATACTCTTGATGAATTTGCAACTTTGAAATATAGCTCCAACCCATACAAGTAGTTTAAATTTTGTAATAAATAAATAATTTTATTTTTAGAAATAATGTAATAACCTGATTTTAAGTATGTTCGAAACCAGTTTAAATAATTTAGAATAAAAAATACGCAGCAGCTAGAATTAAGTCTAAAACGATTCGAAGATCGACAGATTTGGAACTACTTACATCAGGAGTCGGACGTCGTGTGCTAGGGTTCTATGGAAGTTGCACATTCATACTATTCATGTTTTTATGGATACCGCCATTTTTCCCAGGCTATAACCATTGAATTAGAGGGGAGAAGGAAGTGAAAGTCAGCGTGACCATGCACTTTTTTCTCTCAAAGCATGGATTTTCTATTGTGGGATAGGGAATATGGTGCTTGCGAGCGCTCACTCTTTCCTCCAACAGCACGCAACTTGGGGAATATGGCGGCCGCATGAACAGGTGCATGGTAACGTTCTCTCCCATACGACGGCTATGAGACCTTCACTTCCTTCTCCCCTCTAATTCAA
>JAQGBM010000135.1:0-17273 GCA_034698405.1 Symphylella vulgaris | reverse complement strand
CAACTGCCTTAATCCGGCCCTGCGGTCAAGGGTCAAATGGGAAACAATGGGCATAATGTGAGCACCGGGGTAAATGGGAAAGGTCCGATACCGACGAGATCCAAAGTTTACGAATCGCAGGCTAAAACATACTTTGAAAATAAAAATGGGTTAACAGAGAAAAGGGTAGCGTTCAATGTAACGGATAGAGATAGGCAAAGTTCGATTTCTGAGTGTTGGCGTTGTCGTAAATTGGGACACTACGCTTCGAACTGCCCAGAAAACGAAGTACACGCGAGTAACTTTGTGGGGTTCGCGACGAATTTAAGCAAGTTCGAAGCGCCAGTTGAGATAAAAGGGGAAACGATAGTTGGGCTGAACGATTCAGGAACATCGATCTGTTTGGTTGTGACGGAGCTGGTGCACGAAAAACAGAAAAAAAAGACACAGGGAAACAGATCAGTGTTCGGCAAGCTTTTAGCGAAAAATGAGTTAAAATTCCTATAGCTAGAGCGCACGTTAATTGTATGGGCTATGAAGGGTATATAGAGACGGGTTTCCATTCTTCACTTCCATATCCTATGCTGATTGCACAGAACCTCCGATCGAGACAAAGTAGAAAAGGAGATATAGCGAGAAAAGAGGTATAGGAGGAATAGAACCAAATGTTAGAGGTAAATGTGAAAGTCTGGCGTGACGAGCGCAAATAGGCTTTTGATCGTGATGCTCAAAATGATGACGCAGTTAGAGATGAAGGGCGGTCTGTGGGTACAGAGCCGGCACCTATCGATCCCGTGGGTAAAAATGAACCACTTCATTTCTTCATTCTTCAATAGAGAGTATTAGCATAAATTTACGAACATGTTGTGGTTCTGAATAAATAGATATCTGCAAATGACGAAACTCATATTTATCTGTAATGTGACACGGCTTTCAAACATTCCTATGGGTAACATTGCCTCTTTGCTTTCAAACAGCTCCTATGTAATATTGCTTTCAAACGTACTGTAGTGTATTATGACGGACACTGTGGACAAGACAAGAATAAAATTAATGTATTACGAGTAAGTTGTTTCAGATTAGTTTGTTGCGCTTCATTGAACATATTTTTTAGATCGCATATTTACGTTTAATTCTAGGAAGTTTAATTCTAGTCACTCCGTGGCTTGTTATTACGTTATTGTGACCGGACACTCTTTGGTAATCCATGTTTCAAATGGAGCCTACTGACAACAGGTGAGTTTGAAGCATCACGCAATGTGTTAACTCTTATGTACCCAAGGGGGTCCATAATGGACCCCAGTAGTAGTTTTTTGCGTAACAAAATTTTTCTACTGGAGGTAAAATATTCTCCCTCTACCTATTTGTTTCTTACCTTTTTATAAATATAAATCCAAAATATAAAGTTGTTTGCATTTCATATAAAAAAGTTATTCGAAAAAACTATGCTTGGGGTCCATTATGGACCCCCTTGGTCACTTACGTTTCAGTTCAGATACCCATGTAGGCTATGAACATAAGAGTATTGAAATATTTTGATACAATTGGAAATCCCTAGTGAAATTGATAGCCTATGAGGTGACTAGTAATAGCTTATTATAATTATTTTTAATACCGTATAATAAACTATTTTTTATTGATTTGCGGCAAAATTATAAAAATGGTCACCGCGTCAGCACGTGTTACTTTGACCTGTAATTAGTCGGCTAATTATATTAATTTGCTCGAACAACTGGTTGATTTATGTCTTAAACATTAAAAATAACTAATAATAATATGCCTTACCAGTGCAAAAAGATTATTATATAGGCTAGATTATTTTAACGTATTTTGTTTTGGGGTCCATTATGGATTGGTCACAAACGTAACTAAAATGGCCTTGGGTGCATAAGGGTTATTTTGCCCACACAAAAAGGGATCCCAAACAGTAGAGGGCGAGGCATAATTAGCTCAATTTTGGCCAGAGTAGTGTTGGGCAAAATCATTTTTTATGATTTCAAATCAAAATCTCCGGGAAAAAAAATTTTAGATCAAAATCATTAATATTGAGAAAACGATTTTAAAATCTTTTGATTTAAAATCATATTTTAAAATCAAAATATGGCATGCAAATTAATTACTAGGCTATAAGCATATAATAGGCTATATAACCAGGGTTCGGAACCGGAACCGAAATCTTAAAACTAATAGGAACAGGAACCGGAACCGAAATTTTGAGAACCTCGAAGAAACGAAATTTTTTTCTGTAACAATAAAGACGGTATAAATGACTAAAATATGTTTTTTTTTTTCAAATATTTTCTCTCACTCTCAATAAATTAAATATAATACTTTCCTAATTAACTCGACCTTAGAATTCATTAGGCCTACTTAATTATTTATTATCATGCATATTGTGATTTTTTTTTCATCTTTCAAAAATTGCTCTTAAATTCAATATGAACGAAGAACCGGAACCGAAATTTTTTAAGAACCGGAATCGGAACCGAAATTTTATTTACTGGAAGAACCGGAACCAGAACCGAAATTCTGGAACCGGAACCGGAACCCGAATCGAAATAAATAAATGTTCTGAACCCATGTATATAACTGGGGGGTAGACCCCTAAGCCGTTGTTTTTCATGTCTTCGGCTGGCTTATGGGTTTTAACCGGTGGTTAGCCCTTGGACTAACAAAACACTGGACAAGTAAATGCTGATAGCTTCCATACAAAAACGTGATACCCATGGGCCATGCTCGTAACTTTTTCAGCGCAAGAGAGAAAAATGATGAGAGAGAAAGAGGGAAAAATGATGTTTTGGCGGCCATATTTGGAGTTTAGAGTTGAAACGAATATTGCAAAGTTTAAAATATTTATTGAATTATTTGTTATATTTTAGACTCTGTATTTTTTATTTTAATAAGTAGTTCGACTAATTTTTTATTATCATAATTAATAACTTGTATGACCAAACCAACCCAATACAAGTGCTGCGGAGGAGAGTACAGGGTATTCGATGGGGCGCCGACTTATCAGCGAAAAGTCATTTGAGCGAACGGTCATAACATCCTAACATTGAATGCTAAAATGCCGAAACAGGGGGCAGACTTATGCGCGAACAAGAAGTTTTTGTTGCCCCCTGTGGCCCTGTTTCGTCATTTTGGCATTCTATGTTATGACCGTTTGCTCAAATGACTTTTCGCTGAAAAGTATTATAGCCTAAACCAATTTTAGTTCATTATAAAATACACCAACGCGGCGTGCTTTTTGGATCGAGTTTTGCTGGAAAAAAAGCTTAGTAGATTAAATTACACCCTGTTAATCTCTGTTAGACCTGGATTAGATATACAAATTAGTGATCTTTCCGGAATACGAGTATATTATTTACGTTTACAAAACAGAATTTTAATTACTGATAACAATTATTAGGCCTATAAAAGGTGTTCCGAATAAATACATAAATGTTTTAAAGATATAATTATAGCCTAAACTTCGTAATAAGCTTATTATACGTAATAGTTTGGGCATTGGCGCCGGGGGGGAGTCCCCCCCCCTTGGATAAAAAAAACGTCGATAGTAATCAAGCTCGCAGAGGGCCTCGATGCAGAAATGATTAAAATTCACCTTTACTAAATTTGTATTAAAAATTTTCGGGGGTTTTACCCCGGGGACCCCTTCTCCACCATCAGTGCCAGTAGCGGATTTAGATAGCAAAATAAAATTACCTTACTGGTATTACTAACTTACATATTACAAAAACCCAGGGCTGGAAAAAACCTACATTTTTCAAAAAAAAAAAAAAGGTTTTTAGGTTTTTTAGGTTTTTTAAGGTTTTTAGGTTTTATTAGGTTTTTTGTTTTCACCAATACTAAGAGCTCAGTATTATGTGCTAGCTCTTTACATTGTTTAGTTATTTCTTGCCCCTCAACTTTGAATCAAGAAACGAAGTATGTTTTAGTAGTTTTAGTATGTTTATGTATAATTAAATTAGTAAATTTATCTTAATTTTTAATGAAGAAGTATTTTTTTCAAAAAACCTAAAAAACCTAAATTTCAACCTTTTTGAAGTAAGTAGGTTTTTTAAAAAAACCTAAAAAACCTAAACCTAAAAAACCTACCTCTTGCCAGCCCTGCCCCTAACCATATAGGCCTCAGAGGCTAGATTTAAAAAAATAGCTATTACCCGGTACATATAAAATTAATAAATTATGCCAATTAATATGAACTTTGGTTGGAATACCATAGGCTATAAACCAAATCCACAAATGTAAACAAAAACAGCTCTACCGGTTTGATGAGTGCACGATAGCTTTGGCCTGTTTTTTTTCTCTGGTCTTTTTGCTCCTCACCAGGGTTATCTAAAATTTACGAGTCTAAGGATATATTGCGGCTCATGATTGTGGTAAAAGAGTAGGCTATCTAATTTTACACATAACTCCGCTACCTAATTTGCATATTGTGCGCTTCTCAAACTGGATGTATCTCTGCTCTGCTGTCCTTCGTGGATTTCGTCTATATAATTTTTTCCCCTCCCACTTCTTTACTACGGTCAGTAGTTTTAGTCTGAGAAGCAATTAATTCCTAATTAATTAAGTGATTTAAAAATTTAAATGGCCCAGATTAGGTTAGACGAGATGTGTGAAATAGGCTATATCAAAATCATGGGGATAAATGGGCATTCCGGTAAATAGCACAAAGCACTTTAATTAAGCACATTGCACATTAATGGTCAGTTTTATAACCACACACACAACTCACAAAATATTTGTTTTTAAAATAGGCTACCTATTCTATCAGATTCCGAAATAAACCAAGTAGCCTATAGATTGAATTTGAGTACCGGTACCGGTAGGCCTACACCAGCCTGGCTGCCTGAGTGTGGCACTGGTAGCTATTTCACTAGCCAGAACAGAAGCCTACTTTAAAACATTGTTTAATCTTTAATCCACTGCTTATTATATTATCATAAATTATATCAAAATTTAATAATAAAGCAACACGATCATAGAACTGGTAATCCCATAGAACTAGGTAACGGTACTACACTTAAAAATAGCACAAATGCACAATAACTAATAGCTATCCATCTTTGAAACTATAAATATGCTACTTACCAGGTGCTGTAGACATATTTCAGTATATTTTTTAAGTTAATTAGAGTTGAGAATTAATAATAATTTCATAGTAAAAGTAATTTTAATTTTAGACTTCATAACGCGGTGGTCGCAGCCATCTTTAAAACGAGCTTTGGCGGAAGAAGATTAACACCCGAAAAATACATTTGTGGCGCCATCTAATTTTTGTATCATAAACTAAGTTATCCCACGTATTATCATTTTCTAATGGACTCGCACGTCATTTATTGGGACCAAAAAAAACTCTAGGAGAGATCTTAAAATAATTGTATCTTCGTAACCGTTGAACGGATATGGACGTGTGATACATAGAAATGACCGTATTAAATAGATCTATTTTGAATATAATATGTCAAAATATTATGATGTAACAGCATGAAATAAAAGGATATTTAAGAAAAACTGACACGATAATTATCTATGTATATCACACTTATTTAATTAGCTTAATTAGCAGTTTCCTGGGAATAAATACACTTTAAAATTTTACTCCATAATATTTTACCCCGTAGCCTATTGTAGTTAGTGGTCTTTTTTGGAGTTGGTCTTTTATTTAAAAAAAAAATAACCGAAAACCGTATAGACTGTAATAAATCTCCGTACTCGTATATAGGGAAAAAAGTAACTGATGAACCGATGAAAACATTATATCCGCTTCCACATGCTCAGCATGATCGTGTTAAAAAAGAAAGAAAGAAGAGAAAAGGGAAGAAAAATAAAGTGTAATTACAGCTTAATGACTGTGACCTATATTTATTAGCACATCTGGTCAGTTTCCTCAACTTGCCTACAGAAGCATTAATCAAATTTGACTCTTAAAAAATATATCACTCCTTAGAGATTTACTCGTATACAATAGCGACGTTTCTGGCTGCATGGTTAAATTTCAACATTTTCACCAATTTCTTACATTATTTTTAAAATAAAACTAAAAATAATAACAATATCGAAATTATTAGGATTGTTCATGTTATTTCTGTACAGATTTATTATATTATTTTTTAATTAGGTCTATGTATAAAATTAGGTCTATAATTAGGTATAAAATTAATTTATAAAAAAGGTATAAAAAGGTATAAAATTAGGTCTATGTATAAAATAATGTTCGTTAGATAAATTTATTCATAATATGTCTTCATGAATGAACCGTTGAAGTTGAACAGAAAGTACTGAAGTACGCCCCCTCCCCCCCCCCCCAAAAAAAAGAAATTACAATATTTAGGCACACTTATAATTTTCCGCAAAAACGGCTAAGACAAGTATGAAAATGCCCTATTCTTCTACTTTCTGTGCAGGGGAAGTTGGTGTCCTATATAATGCTCGTAATTTTATGCATTTGGGCATTAATGTATATACTGTAATTATATTACCCTATAGGGTAATATATAAGTAAAGTTATCGGATTATGATGACTGTGATCCTATTACCAAACAAGTTTTTCGGTTACCGAAAAGTTGCACCATGCAGGAACTCTATTATAGTTTTCCGTATATTTACGGTTTGCTCTCCATTATATGATTAATGGTTACTTTGGTGTCCATCACCACGGGTGATAGATGGATCTTTAATTACTTTGAACTGTACAAAGTTATACACACACACACATAGAAATACGTATAATTACAAAACTCGCCGCATAGCACGATCAACCATCCAGCATCAGCACTCTCTTCATCATCATCGCCGCATTTTGTCGAGCCAAATAAAATATTAACACTCTCTCAGTGATCTCATTTTAGGCTTTATATATAGATTTAGAAAAGGATGACGATAAATTATATATGAACCATTTTTTGTAGAATGACATTAATTATTTAAGAAGTAGTGTATCATGTGTATTATACTGTGTAGATATTATATAGGCCTACATTACAAGTTACAACAGCCGATTCCACCAACAATGATTAGTGTAATCGATCAGGATTTGATGCAAATGATTATAAAGAAGTGTTGTTATAGGGCTCCGCTTTTGTCTTATAGTTCATCAATGCATAATCTGTGTGGTTTAGATAAAGCTGTTCACAAAATCCTATATTAGGTTAACTAATCTTTAGGCTATTAATGAAATCAGCTGTTTACTTATATACATAACTTAGGTTATTAAAAAATTAAAGTTTATCCATCCAACAATTTTTAAAATTTGTTTGTAGCCTATATGACAGCTATAGAGAAGTGCGATTTCTGAAATTTTGATTATTTTTAAATTGAATAATGATTCTGGATTGCAATTTCAAATCCAAATTCATTGATTTTCCCCTAACTCAATGTCCGAATTCAATTTCCGGTATTCGAATTTGGCTCGAATAACTATAGACTATCGAATTTCTAAAATACCGGTATCCTAAAAGTTAATTTAAAAAAAGTGTAAACATTAAACTTCAACTTAATTTAGCAAAAAAATTATATACATTTGACAATTCATTTTCGAAAATTCATTATAGGCTACTATTCGAAATGAAATGTAATTAAATGTTAATTTTCTACTATAGGAATAACTTTATATTTATTTTTGAATTTGAATATTAATACCTTCAAAATTTTCATATTTCACAAACCCAATCCAATGTTTTCTTAAAATCGAATAATTCCAATGTCTACGTTGTATATAGGGTAAACTGTCCAATTATTGGCACACTACAGTTATTGTCAACAAATGGGGTTCTTGTATTTTTAAGTTATATGTTGGTTTTGATGAAAGGTCCAATTACTAGGGGGTGCTAACAACTGGGTTTTTAACAACTTTTGTGTTGGTTTTACTATAACATCTTAAATATTGTAGAAAAACCAATTTGAAATCGATTTTCAGAAAGCTTAATGTCTGCTCTAAAACCTGGTGATAATAGGTTTTTTTAAAGCTGCAACATATTGCATGGGGAAATGAACGCTAGACTACCGAAGTCCTTAAAGTGCCAATAACTTGGTGGTTTACCCTATTATTACTATTATACAATATCAGTTTTATACGGCGATATTAAAAACGAAAACCGTGAAGACATGACGAACGGGCTTTTTGTTATAACAAGTAGTGCATCTTTTTTTCCCCCATGAATTTATAGCTTCAGATATGCTGTTATATACTTGCTGTGCGGCTGAAAAATCCGTATATCTTTTACGCTAGGTCCTATACTATAGGCCTACTGCTGTATATGTACTATGTAGTCGTATAATTTGTGGAAACGGTATTGATAAAAAGACTGGGGTTACGCTGCAATTATGGTGATAATACTGCTGGATACCGGTATAATTTATTCCCGTAATAAAATATGGACGTATAACCGTTTACAGCATCAAGATTCAAGCTAGATACAGGCTAAAGTCATTAACCTGATTGGATATATATTAGGAGCTCCTATATATGCCTATAATCGATTTGATAAAAAAAATTTTTTATAGTTATACGAGTATATATGTTGCGACAACATAATCTTTGTTATACAGGAAGGATAATTTATGGAAAAAATTGTAATATTGATGATTTAGTGTTTGTTCACATTCAACAGCTTGGCTATAATGAACAAGGCAATGTTAAAGATATAGCTCGGTGGTTTACGAGTAGGATAGGCTATACGGTATTACCCGTCAGCCCGTTTAAAAGACTTATCATTTTATATATAGGATAATAGGCCTATGTTAATATATGGTCTATGATATAATAGTGTCTGCATGCTGGTCAGGAATAGAGGACTATAATAGTATTTTTTAGTAAATACCGTATCATCATGGTATCATCCGTATATGATATTTTATGGGCAGGATTCTTTTATTTATCTGTCTTAAGTCAAAGCGAACCCTGAATTTCCCTGGTTGACCCGGCTTTTCAATCACTAAAAGTGGTATATATATCTCTCTGCGTCTGGTAGGCCCTATTAATGGTCGAGGGCCCGGTATAGGGCCCATTTTTTTCCGTGGCAAAACCTATATGGCCGCCTCAAAGTTCCCCCGTCACCTTGGGTTCTAGATAAATTACTGTCCCACTCTCCCTCCCCAAATGAAATAACCCAGATTTTATATCCATATCCGTTTTTATAGAATGATATAGATATATAGCCTATACTGTATAGAAAATTCTTCCATTATAGTCTATAACACTAATTTAAAAAAAAAAACTCTATCTTTGATTAATATAGTTTCTTTTCGAAGAAACGATAAAAATTATATAGCATTTGCATGTAAACAGCAACTCGAAGTACATAAAAGACTTAAATAAACAATAAACAAAAGCCGGCTCAACTATAAAATTTCTTAAAAAATAAATTTATAGCCTAAAGTATCAACCTATATATCGGAATTCTATAATAATAGCCTATACTGATTTAATACACAGAGCCTGAAGGCAAAGTTAAAGCTAACTATATTAAGTCTTATATTATTTTTATATAACTTAAGTAATAAAATACCCCTTTAGCTAATTGGATAAAACGCAAGAATATATATATATATACTGAATAGGAGACGAGGACTATCGGAATAAGAAAAGAAAAAATAACTTACTAGATGATCTAAATTGATAGAGCAAACACTGCGAAAGAGAAAAAGTATCAGGTAGAACTCTGTTATGTATCGGTTCCTTGTATAAGATAGGGTAAACTACCCAATTATTGGCACTTTAAGGAGTTAGATATAGAATAGATGTTTCATTTTTCCATGCAATTATGTTGCAGCTTTAAAAAAAAAACCTTTTATCACCAGATTTTAGAGCAGATATTAAGCTTTCTGAAAATCGGTTTCAAATTTTTTTTCTATACAATAAGTTATTTAAGATGTTATAAGTTAGTAAAACAAACCAAAAAATTGTTAAAAACCCAGTTGTTGGCACCCCCTATAGTGATTGGCGCATTCAAAAAACCAACAAAAATACAAGAACCCCATTGGTTGTACGAAGGGTGCAATAAACTGGGGGTGCCAATAATAGGACAGTTTACCCTATTACAGAAATAAATAACGAGTGATGCTAGACATGTATGTTGTTATTCAATGATTTTATCTCGAAAACGTTTTCGCTTCAATAACAAATTTTTATGCACACCCAAAGAAGAACATTAACTTAATTACGTCGGTAGTTAATTTTGGCTTCTAAAGTAATAGCCTATACACAATGGCGCAAAAGGATTATTTTAAAAACATAACCGTACTATGAAATATTGTGGGCAGAAAAAAGAAAAACAAGCTATAAAACCATAAAGTATAAATTTAATTAAAATTATTACGGTATCTCAAATGTAACATAGGCTAATTATATTATACCGTAGTCGTACATAAAATGTCGTTATTGCATTGTAGTACATTGTTTTAATTGTTTATTAAAAAAATATGGGTCTATACTTTCATTATTGTTTCATAATGCGGTATTAAACGAAGATAAATTTAATTGATTTCATTTCATAGATATAAGTTAATAGGCTGTAAAATGTTTGTTTTTTAATAATTTTGTTTAATTAATTTTGCAGTTAAGATGATTGAATACGGTAGAAATAAGCTGGATTTCCGTTAGCAAAATCCCACTTTTTAGAGGGATTTTACTATCGAAAATTCACGCTGACATTATTTTGTGCATTCGACACAGGCAAGCAAATTATTGAAAGTTCTCTCCTTCACTGTAAAAAAAATCTGTGAATTTACAGGAAAATGCTGGCAACTTTTTTACAGACATACCTGTAAATTTATTGGCGGGTTTTTCTGTAAATTAACAGATTTTATCTGTAATTTTGTTCTGTTAGTTTACAGAGAAATCCGTCAATAAATTTACAGCGTGTCTCTAAAAAAGTTGCCAGAAATTCCTGTAAATTCACAGAATTTTTTTACAGTGTTGCTTGAATATTCGAATGAAACTCGAATGCCTATAGCATTCAGAAAGTAGTTCCAAATGTTAGAATGTTGAATATTCGAGTTTTATTTGAATATTCGAGCAAGGAGAGAACAATCAATTTGAATTCATATTAATGTCGAATGCAGAAATGCCAGCGTTAGCAAAATCTCTCAAATATACTGCAACGATTATATATAACTGCGCTCGATTCGTGCTCTGGGGACTGTCTAAACCTGTCTCCAGTAAGTTGTACACAAAATATCCTGATTGGTGCAAAATAAAAATTCACCAATCAGAAAGTTTTGTGTACTACTGGAGACAGTACACATACGAGTATGTATGAATTATATTACATTAATATAATTATTATGGTACCCAATAAAGCTTTAGAATATTAGACAAGTTAGTTCACTTATGATAAGACATTTTCTTGTTTTTCTTATTAATTTTTTATTGAATAATAATTGTGTCCATTATTATATTTGATTTTAGTAGGATGTTAAAGCTGAAATAAAATTTATAATAAAAATTTGAACTTATTGCTTTCATTTTTTTTTTTTTTTTTTTTCATATTTCTTAAAAACCCTTATCATCATTATAATTTTCTTTTTCATCTGTCTGTCTTTTCAAAAAACATCAATAAATTATAAAATTTATGACAGTTTGTTGATTATAGGCGAATATTTCAGTCATCATTATTATGGGGGGGGATATTATAATGTAGAACTGCCGCTGTACAATTATTATATTCATTTCATTATTATTTACTGCATTATTATCGTGTTCCCACATTATATGTAACAATATTATACGAGAAACTTGGAGCTGACCTATAAATGTTTAATAAATAATCGTACATTATTTTCATTCCCATACCATCTGTTATTTTTCACGAAGGCCCTAATATGACTATGTGACAAATTGAAGAAGTTTTAATATTCGAGTTTCTGGAAATTATTTCAAGTATTGCAAAAATAACCCTTATTATAATTTTTTTTTTGCAGAATAATGAAGAGGAGTACTGCTTTAAAATTAAATTCTAATTTTAAAATTGTGCCCTTTTCGCATAGGCTACACAGTACACACTATAAATCTTAATTTAATTAAATGCCCGGAGGTTATCTAAAAGGCTACGTTAAAAACTCGAAATTTGACTTACATGCCAAAAAAAAAGTTCGCCTTCTGTGCAAAAGGGGAGAGGAGACAATTTATCATTGACTATATAGGAGACAAAACCAAAATCCGGACCTGATAAGTGATAACTTGATACCGTGTGAAATTTTAGAAGAGGGCATTTACAAAACCCTGTATTACAGTACTAGTCCTATAGATTAGGTTAACTAAAAAATTAGGTCCGTAACAATTTAATCAATAATAATTTTCCATCAAATTAACATTACACTAATTACTAAAGTTGGATTTCAGTGGTAAACATTTTGTTTGTTTGTTTGTTTTTTTTTTCAGATACAATACGTACTTGAAAACAGCAATGTTCCTTTGTTATGGGAATGGGTGTAAAATTGAAAGAGAAGTCTAGACAAAATAATTATCATGTCATGAAACATGGGATGACCGTATTTTTAATAATTCAAATAATAATTATTATTATTCAAATTGATCTGAAATTACTTCTGATAAATTCATCACAAACTTGTGGTGGTGAATGGTGATATTATTATTATTTTGGTGTTGGATTGCATCTTATTATTCAAAAACAGCACACGAATATTGTTGTTTTCAATGCGAATTTACATATTTAATAATAATCGAGAAGGGGAAGATGGGGTGGTAAAAATAGGGAGAAAAAATTAAGAACACCATTTTAAAAGATTAAGAAAATATAATATTTATGCAAATATTCCTCAATTTTATATCCCTTGATGTTCATAGCGGGGGATGCAGAGGGTTGCAGGGGAAAAGGCTGGGAGGGAGAAAAATAACCCGGAGGATTTCTTATTAATCCATTTTCAAATTTTTAACATATGCAGTAAGGCGCACGGCATCACATGACGCTGTAAAAGAAATTAATCTGAATATTCAAATGAGGTTTTGAGACCTTTTGGGTTAATAAGAGGAAGAGGGAGAGGGATTTTTATTTTCCCTGTTGATCGTTTATTTATAAATATCTCCTGCTGTAGATATAGGAATATTTTCTTTTTGGGAAAAAAAATTATAACGAAGATAATATGCTTTGGGATGAATTTTGAATAGCCTATAGGGAGGAGGGGAAAGGAAAGCGTATACTGTATAGTCGGGTCAACGGAAGTTTGCACTCCACTTCACGAGCTAGGGGATGTTTTACTGATTTAATTATACCAAGAGTATAAATAATTGTTATAATTATTTTCCCCTCCCTGCCCTGAAAGAAGAATATTGGGGCCTCAAATTTGCATCAACACCAGGAGTTCCAAGTTCTTACAAGAGCAATTTCAAGTTCTGGTAGGAGTAAATCCATGGAATTTTAAAGCTTCTTCTAAAAAAACCACGATATTAAGTGGAGTGAAACCCATGCTATCCTATGGGTTTCACTCCACTTAATATCGTGGTCAGACAGTTGTAACAGTGCTTACTTTCCCTGTCTATGATTTTATTCAACACTAATCGCATGTTATAGCCTATAATATTAATATTCTTCGGTGTTTATAACCCTGATAGCACTACCCAATCCTCGTTAGGGAATATGGTGTCCTATAAAGATTACGGTACTAAGTTAAATAGAAAATTATTTAATTTTTTTCACTAAAAAATTTCGTTAGTTTGAATCGTTACCTACAACAATTCTCCTTGGTGCACAGGAAGGAACTGACCTCAACACGGCGCCTGGATACTGGCCCCTTACCTTCGATTTTTCCCATCCAGGCCATTTTGCCCCCAGTCCGACCCTATAATATTAACCTAATCCTCAAATTTTATACTCACAAGTCAGTTCATTCAGAGTGCAAACTTTCAGATACGCGACTAAAATCCACCAAGGAATTGGCAGTTTGCTGCATTTTTAACGCCCAACTAAAAAAAAAAAATATGTGTGTGCATAGCTAAGGGCATTATTGCACACTCTGACAATAGTGCTTGTTTTAGGGTCTTGAAGCAATATAATTTAATTATACGGTGCATAATTATAATGAATTAAAAACACAGCAAAATTTTATGTAACATAAGTTATTCAGTCATAATAATTCTGCCCTGAAAATATTAGGCCATGCAGCATCTTAATATAAAAAAGCAAACGTGTTTCTGTTGGTCCGCGAGTATCTTCCAAACCATTTGACTTAGAGTTCTGAAATTTTGGGACAACATAGGGGAGTGTCTGGGGAAGGTTCTTATCTATATTAGGTCCTCGGGGGTCAGTGATTTTGTAATATTTTTGTAATATTTAAAAGCATCTAATACTACTAAAGTACATCTGTATGTACCTATAGGACAATACTCCTCCCAGGGTTATAACTTTTTTCTCTCTGACTCTCACATTGCGAAAGCCTGAGTGTGGAGGGAACGGGGTAACCCCTCCACTTCTTTGATAAAGGGTTATATTTTGCTGCTGCTGGGGGGATCAGTGAATAATCCAAAGGTGTGGTTTGGTTGTTTTGTTTTCTCTCTGACTCTCACATTGCGAAAGCCTGAGGTGGAGGGAACGGGGTAACCCCTCCACTTCTTTGATAAAGGGTTATATTTTGCTGCTGCTGGGGGGGAAATACATAGCATTAGCAAATTCTATTATTTGGTTTGACCTGTTGTGTGCTGCGGAACTAAAATTTGAGCAGAAGAGTTTTGAAATTGTCTAAAGTCAAATAAACTAAAGTTTGACCTGTTGTGTGCTGGAACTAAAATTTTAGCAGAAGAGTTTTGAAATTGTGTAAGTAACTTATTTGTTTTAACTTTTTTTTAGTGCTGTACAGTACACAGTACAGTACTTTACTGTAAGGCACTTTGTAGTTGTGCCTTAGTGTACTGCCTGAAATTGTTTTAAGCCAATCGGAAGCTTAAATTCAATACAGCTAAATAATTTGTTTTGGCTTGAACTGGGAGGACATTTTATTTCCTGCGGACACTTCTAACTATAAAACTACTAAAGCACACCTGTATGTATGTCTAGGGGTATAGGATACTCCTCCCATGAATTTTGGTCAACTAAATTAGTGCCAACTTATACGTACCAAAGGGGGTCCCCGCACTATGGGTCCAATATTTTGAAAAGTCAAAAGGGGTTAGAGCTACGGCCAAATATTTGTTTTAATCCAATCCGAAGCTATGGCGCGATATTTGAATTCAAATACAGCTAAATAATAGGGTCCGGGATATGAAAACTCATATAAAATTTAGTGTTTTTTACAGGATTGCAAAAAAAAAAAAAAACAGAAAATCTTATTGCAGTAAAATATACGGAGTACACATTAAAAAAAAATTTAAAGTTAATCTAAAAACTATATGCTTGCCAAAATTAACTTTTTTTTAAAGAAAATTGGCTTACATATTAAAGAATTTTAAAGTTAATCTAAAAACTATTGGGTTTCCAAAATTATTTTTTACAAGGTTGCCAAACAGAAGCTATGGCGCGATATTTGAATTCAAATACAGCTAAATAATTGTTTTTGTTTGAACTAGGGTCAGATTGGGCAGTGGGCACCCTGAAGTGGGGTCACTGACGTCACTCAAAAATTGCTGGGATTATGGGATATGAAAACTCATATAAAATTTAGTGTTTTTTACAGGATTGCAAAAAAAAAAAAAAAAACAGAAAATCTTATTGCAGTAAGTTAAAATATACGGAGTACACATTTAAAAAAAATTTAAAGTTAATCTAAAAACTATTGGGTTTCCAAAATTATTTTTTACAAGGTTGCCAAACAATTAGTAAATACCTAGGCCTATAGGGTTCCCAATTTGGATTAATATTTAAAAATACCCGCGTGGAAAGGTGGGATCACATTTAAAAATCAAAAAAAAATCAAAATAATCCTTAAAATTATCTATATTTTAACAAGACAGATATACATTTAATAAATAGTCCGCGTAGCGGGCTTAATCTACTTGTTTATGTAATATAAATATTTAAAAGCAAAGGAAAATTATTCGAGAGCAGTAAAGTTTCTTTTATTATAAGGATTTGTATGAACCACATGCAATGGCTTTTTACAGGGTACAATAGATGTAACATGTTGCTTCAAACTCTTCCAATTTGAATGAATTTAAATTGCTTAATTTAATAGAATATACATACCTCTCTTTTATGTTTATCCGAATAGTAAAACGAGGTAAAATATATAATATAAAGAAGGTTTATATAAATAGATGCATTATTTTATTTATTTAACGTCGGACTGCTTCAGCTAAGACTAAAATGGAAGCAATGAATTTTTTCAAATGAATTAGGATAAGTATTACTGAGCCAATATTTTTCTTGAACATAATTATAGAGTAAATTCAAAATTCATATTAATTCTCCTAAGGGAAGAGTGGTGGTGGACAGGACATATATGTTTGTTTGTGGTTTGATTTTTTAACGTCGCGGTAAGGCGACAACGAAGGTCATAACTCGACGACGGAGTGAGATTTGAATTTTGCCTCAGAATTTACAGATCTGTATGAGGGTTCTTTAACGTGCAGAGTGCAAAGGGGATCTACATCTACACAAGACCTCGGTTTAAACTCTAATCAGAAGGAGCCGCCACTTCATGAATTTTACTACAGTACAGCCGAAAATTCCTACCTGTCCCAGCCGGGGTATGAACCCGCGGACCTTCCGGATTCAGAGGCAAGCGCGCTAGCCAGTAGCCACTGAACCACTGGGGCAGGCAACAACACTTATTATTAACTTACCATTTCATCTTCTGAATAAAATTCCCTGGCCAAAACGGGGGGCGGAAGATCTAGGGTTTCCTAAAATTTAAAAAAAAATTAATTTTTAACTACACAGCTGCTGTGGTAGGCCTAAATTAAAATAAATACCGGTAATAAATTTATAAAAGAAAAAACACGGAAAATACCGGTATCAATTTTGTTTTATAAATTAAAAAAAAAAAAAAAAGATTAAAAAGATAATTTTACCAGAGTTTTGTTTTCTGCCCTAGCCTGAATTTCCAAGATTTTCCTCTGTCGCTCCTTGTCGTATTTCGTTCCCAAAACGAACGAATCTTCTCTTATTCCCTCTATTTCCTCGTCGTATTTCGATAGCAGTGACTTCTTACTTTCCTTTAATTTTTAAAATGTAAATCAAATTTTAGATTTTTAAAATGTAAATTATGCAAAAAAATTGAGATTTAACGTTACTCAATGTCGTCTTATTCATGAGGTATAGCCTAGGGTTTGCAATCCCGGACCATATTTTCAATCCCGGGATTTCGGGATTGAAAATTGTTAATCCCGGGATTAGTCC
>JAQGBM010000134.1:0-17331 GCA_034698405.1 Symphylella vulgaris | reverse complement strand
CTTAGATTTGAAATAAAAAATACTTTATGGAAATTGTCATTACCTATAATTTAAACATTCAACCCTGGATAATAGTATGATCGGATGGCTTAGGCTTAATCTTCACTAATAATAGTGAATAGAAGAACGATATTGATTTTTGATAGATATCAGCCAATAAAATAGGCCTTGAATTTTAATAAGTTAATTATTGTATAATTTAGTAGAATTAAATTAATTTTATATTTACCCCTTATTGGATAATTATTTTTTATTAAGTTATTTACTTCCCTTACTTCTCATTTTTGGACGATCAAAGACTATAGAATTTTAAACATTATTTAATTTGATATTAAGTAATTTAAGGTCAATAGTGGAATTTTGGGAGTTCTTTAAAATTGAAAAATTTTTAAATTGAAAAAAGTTTAGATAGCCTATTTTCGTATACATTCTTTAAAATAGTTTGTGAAATTTAAAAGTTGAAAATTGAAAAGAGCTGAAAAAGTGAAAGAAAATAAATTGAATCATGTGATGAATGGATTCATAGAGACATGCGTTAGTTTCAAACAACTTCGGTAAGAATTCGATTTTTAACATTTTTTGTCACATACAAAATCTTAAAATTGGACGTTCAGCAATATGGTAATTTTCATTTTTTTACTGAAGTTCAGATAAAAGATTTCGTTACTATAGTTTTTTTTTTCTTGCTTCAGATATACAAGAATCAATCGTTCCATTCATTTTTTTACAGTAGTTTGAGCATAAACTTAGAGATGATAAATTGAGATCTATACAGTAGTATCGGCAAAATATTAACTTATGTTCTAATAACAAGTTACTATGCAGAGAATTGCAATTTGCAAGCTTAAAAAATATCTTAGAGCAGGGATTCTTAACCAAGGAATCAAGGATCGAGGGTCTGTAAAGTTAAATCTAAGTTACTCTATTTAATTAATAAGCAATTATTACTAATATAAACGTTCTGCTGATTTTTTTAATGACATAAGGACACTTTTTCAAATAATTGTATAAAAGAATTTGTGTGAAATGTCATTTGAAATTGCATTTTTTTCAATGCAATTTCAAATGACATTTCAAAAAAATTATTTTATAAAATTATTTTTAAAGTCTATTTATTTGAAAATACATAAAAATCATAAAGAAAAATATTAATTTTGAAAAAAATGTCACTAAAAATGTCATTTTGAAAAGTGTAATTGGATCGTTGAAAATTAAATTTGAATGTCATGGAAAAAAATGTCATTTTAAAAGTGTAAAATTGGATTTAAAATAATTTCATTTGAAAATGTCATTTAAAATAATGTCATTTTTAAAAGGTGTTTGGAATGAAAATAATGTCATTTTAAAATGTCACTGAAAAGAGTCATTGGAACTAATATGTCATTTAAAAAAAATCATTCGGCGCTTGAGGTTATGCTAAAGGGTTCCATGGCAATTTTGTTAAGAACCCCTGTCTTCTAAGATGTTTAATAGATTTACTCGTTCACGCAATATAAAAGTATCGATATGTTTAATTTTTATCATCGATATTCCTTCTGCAGAATCGATACATTGTTATATTTTTTTGTCTCCATTTTGATATTAGAACTGGCGTCATTTATATTAATTTTTTTGAAAGCCTCTAATGGGCTTTTAACGATCAACTGTGAGCTAATTGTGTAACAGAGAAAATATGCTATACTATACATTTTAAACTATATACATTAATTTAAAGGAATTCATATACTTTTAATACAATTTAGCTATAGTTATATAGGCAGCTATATATAAAAATTATATTTTACTTAAAAAAATTAACTTATAAAAAAAATAACCATATTTTACATAATATAGAAACCATTATATTAAACATATTATACATTATATACAAATTTACATAACAACATTATTTAATTATAATCGAATTTAATTTGCTTTTATTGCGAAGAAACTCAACCGAGGAGTGTGATGCTTGATCGGACACTTGAAACGAACTCATTTTCCAAAATATTGGGTTACAATTAATTTTTTTTAATTTTAGAAGAAAATTAAGCCCGATTTTCTTGAGACTTTATAAGGCTGCCATTACACGAAGTAGCAGAGATGTTGTACTCTTAAATTACCAAGAGAGATGGTATAATTTTAACATTTTCCATAATGTAATGGAAGCCTTATTATTAAGTTAACGTTTCAAGAAAATGTATAGGTTATAGCTTACTAATGTCGCTCCAGGGTACGAGACAGCTTTATCACATAGAACAATAGACAGGTCTATGCATAGTCTTTAGAATTGCGTTTAATTAATTGCAGTATGAATTCGTCCTTATAGGGTCTTTGGTGGAATCCAGAATCCCAAATAAAACTACGTGAGATGAGTACCTTATATACAGTATTTGTCGTAATTTTTGATAACGAGAATGCATTTCCATTGCCCATTTTCACTTACATCAACGAGTTCCTCTTCTTTCTCTGTTTATTGATTCTGGATTCCACCATTTTCCATATTAATTTAAAAGTGCATGGTCTATTGGTCATGTTTACTGCTAGGGTTTGCAATCGCGGGATCTCGAAATCCCGGGATCCCGGTCATTTTTCCAATCCCGAAATCCCGGGATTGAGTGGATCAAATCCCGGAATTTATGGATGGGGTAAAAACTGCCAAAAGTGCCTAATTTTTTCAAAATATCATTAAATTCAAGCCCGGAATTCCGGGATTGACAATTTTCAATCCCGAAATCCCTGGATTTAAAATATTGCCCAGGATTTAAAACACTAATTTTTGAACTTTAGAATTTAAAAATCTTGGGGTAGACTATCTAATACAACTTTTCCAATGAATTATGGAGCTAGGCATATCAAGAAAACCTCAATAAATCATGAATTTTGATGGTTTTTAGACCAATTTCCGATCCCGGGATTGACAATTTTCAAATGGTCCGGGATTGCAAACCCTATTTAGAGTATTTACTGCTCTTTTTTGAGAACGATCAATTTACGACAATTTTGACAGACTTTGCTTGATTTAATAATATTATCGTTAGTAGTACTAACGGGGACGATACGCGATTTTCGTACTTCAAGTGTCCGATTTTGTACTTTGATTTTTTGCTGCATGATTTTTCTGAGCACCAAACGGCAAAGTTCCGCAGCCGGAAGCTTTGCCAATTTTTTGTAATGAATTTTTGTGCTTGCCGAAACAGACGCCAGGAGACGGATTAGCCGTAGTCAGTAAGAAGGAGTCGATGAGCTTGAGGTGGTAGCCTCCGAATGTTCTCCGGTACTCGTACCTTCCAGCTTATTTCGGTGCTGGTTGACCGGAGGTAGGACGTTTTCTTGAAACAGCTCGGGAATGTTCCCGGCTGGTCGATAGTAAGCGACAACGATCACTTTACCCTGTCTTGATCGGCCCTTGCCAATGCCGAGTTCCGTGGTATTTCGCCATACCATCTGAGTAAACTGACCTGAAACATTTAGATTTTTGTGTTACGTTACTTTGTTTATATGGATAATTTTAACGTCCAGACAACAGTCATAAACTCATAACCCGATGACGGAGTGAGATGTGAGTCTCATTTCAACTCCGATAATGACAATAATTAGAGTATTATAGACCATAGCGTAGTTACATAGTAGGAGTTTAATTTGTGATGATAAAATTATTAAAACAGAGGCTCTTTGGAGTGAGATTTTAAACCTATATAACTTATCTGTAGCTGCCTTGCTTTCTGTATTTTTAAATACGGCTCATTCAAGGGTAATAATCGTACCCTTGAGTATAGTCTACGACTCCTGAAATTGTGATTAAACATAATACGCTTCATTTCAAATCGCTAGTATTATACTTTGGTAAGACTTGATGAACTTTATTTGAAGTACTAACTTAGCATATTAAGAAGTGGTGTAATTTCTCTAATTTTTACGTGTCAGCGAAAACTTCGAATAAGCTTTTTTCCAGCTAGAGGTTTCCGTTTTGTAACTTAATTTTCTCGAGATCCAAATGTCTACGACACCAAGGGAGCGTTTACTTTAGCTCCAAGTTCAAGCTCTGAAGCTATAATTACGATCATATAACTTTACCGAGCGCAGCAGTACCGGTATAAGCATGAAAACAGACTGTACGAGTAGCCTATTGTTGTTTTGTCTGTGCAGTACAGTCAGTACTTTCTGCTAAGGGATACGGTACCTAAAATCAATGATATGGTAGAATAGCGTGCAAACTTGAGCCAAGTTTGCACGAGGCTCAAGTTATAATCTCTCTAAATGTGGAAGCCATTTAGCTAATTGGGTAAAGGAGGACCTGCACATGGTTGTTTATTTATTGTTATTAACTTAGCTCTATATCTTTAATTGCCAAAAAGATAAAAGATTTATTTACAGACTTTGCGGGAATTTTGGGAAAATATCTCACGGCCAAGGCCGTGTAGTTTTTTGTTTGTTTTGTTTTTAACGGATATATCCCAACTTATTCCCAAGGGATGATATAGATTTGGCAAATTTAAACTCTGGCCCTAATTCCGGTTGGGCGAATTAGTCACTGAACTAAGATTGCGTACCGGTATGTTAAATTCTACGTGAACAGTTTTTCCCGCTAATAATTATAGATTTAAAGAAATTTTTAACGCGCATTCTTCTGCGCATCACCGAGAAAATATTCCCATAATGTGAAAAATTTCTGCAGATATGGTCACGAAATACTTCAGGGGAATCTCCAAATATGTTTTTAATTTAAATAATATTATTTACTAGATTATTAAACATACCGGTAATTAGGCTACATAATTATTTTACTTTCTTAATCTCGCGGAAGGATATCTATCTTCTCAACGATCATGCGCATATCATGAGCACTAGAAATAGGCTTTTCATCAAGCTAGCAGACTGCCTACACTCGTATAATAATTGGCTTCCTTTTTGTAATTTCATTGCACATAAGAGAGTACGAAGCAAAATTTATACTCCAGTAGCCTATAAGATTTATCATCTGATTTGTGGGATTTTGTTACATCATAGTATTCGTATGTATACGCAATTACGCATACCCATTATGTCAGTTATGTCAATTCTTGGCTTCCCACGCTGTTGTCACTTATTCGATCTCTGTGCCAAATAAGTCTGAATAAAACCTCGTATAGGAAATGATGATCATTTGTAACGTCTAGCAAGTGTATTTGACATACTGCGGAGTGGGTCTCTTGAGAAAGTAAAGAGCTGAATGAGTTTATTGAATGTCTGGGAGCATCAATTATGTACTGAGAAGTGAGAACTAAACCAGAAAATAAATTATATGCGCATTATGGTCTTGTGGTAAGCGCCCTCAGCTGTTAGAACAGATCATATGACATCCCAGATTCTCAGCACAGGCTCAATCTAACAGCATAAGCCAGTTGTAGGCAACCTGCGGCCCTCGAGGCTTCTCAACGCGACCCGCGAAGGGTATTCGAAAAGTAAAAAAAAATTAATTTAAAATAATTTTCCTTTTAATACCAAATATATGCTTTAAAATTTGCCAAAATTTTTATTTCTCAAAAATTCTCCTGGGTATAGTTACTGATCACCAAAAGCACCGGTGTTTCCAGTGTATTTCCAATGGAGAAACACCAGTGTTTTGGTGACCAGCGTAACCTGGAGGTCACACCCCATCTGCACCCCATTGACCATTGTGATTAGATTTTAAATTTTAGAAATTATAATGTGATGCTGGGGGGGTGGGAGGGATGGTTATGCGCCTATGCTACCCGTTACTAGGTGCTCAAATTCCAAAATGGCCCACCAAGTTAAAAAGGTTTCGCCGCCCGTTTCCGACTCCTGGGCATTGTTACTGGTCACCAAAAACACCGATGTTTCCAATGTATTTCCTATGGAGAAACACCGGGGTTTTATTGACCAATCAGTAACGATACCCTGGTATTATATAATGCAACTGATTTTTATAGGGTTCTTGCATTTGCAGGATAATGCTATTTTCCTTCAAAATTTAAGTTAAAAGCTCTATAAGGTACACAGCAGCAGGCTGGGTAGCCTAACTTAATATGTCAGTTGCAACGAGTACGGTACTGAATAAGGCTCGTATCACATACCGGGGTATGGCCTGCGGTATAGCATTACTTATATCCCGCGGATTGTGAATTCTTATTCATGCTGTTTACATTTTACATGACATTTGCATGATACTGTTATTGTAGTAACCGGTACTGATATTCCATAATATATGTTTACTTAGGATATTGTATATTGTGTTGACGGACAAAGTATTTTGAATAAATATCCATACAAACTTTTTTCCATGATATCACACAACTTTTTTTATCTTGGTAAAATAGCGAGCAAGGTTGTATACTTATTATGCATTTTTAAAGCATATTATACCCGTAGTGTCACATTTATCATGATTATATTCGCATGTTATACAATGAATTGTGTGGGGTATAGTGCTGTATACTGAGTTTTACCCGTAGTGAGCTCTTTACTATCATGCAGCTACTATGAAAATTGCACTTACTTCCCTCTGCGCTTTGTTCTATTGAAATTGCGTTATAAATCAATGTTGATTTTCCACTTCCATGCATTGAAATAAACATCATAGGCTCGTATAATACTGTGTACTCTCCATGAACGCGTAACAGTTATGCAATACTCTTATGGAATTTTTAGAACTTCGGTTTACCCGACCAGATCCATTCTGACACGACCGCTTATTTTCAGTTCCTAATATTTTCCTTAGTGAATTTTACATGAAGCCTAATTAGAATGGTAAGAATATTTTGTGTGAGTGAAATTCTCTGCAGTTCCCCTTGCTCTCCGCACATTACATTCCCCTGGTCATATAATTAAATAATACTCCATCGTCGGGTTACTTTGCTATGGTAGCAATGGTCACTGGTTAGGTCTGCCGTGCGACAGTCCTCAAGCTCGTACCAGTACTAACTTACACAGAAATGGACCCCTTCCCACTCTCCGGTGTGTCCTTGTTCGTATGGACCCGGCCGCCCGGTACTAAAGGTCCAATAGACCGACCCCCATCTCTCGATAGTGCTGACAGTGGTAGAGTTGAGTCTTAAGGGGGTTAGGGTATTGGATCGTGAATTCGAAGGTATCAAGAAAATTCTGAAAATGTTTTCTAATGTAGAGTAAACCCTTCTAATGAGATTTAAGTGTTAAAAATGATAGGTCACCGAAGAAATTCCGGAGATTATAGGTTTTAAAGTTGCGTAAAATATTTGTGGTTTCGGAGCTTTCATACAAACCTATATTTGGATCCTACTTAAACTTCTGGGCCGATTTTCTTCCCGAATTTCTTCGGTGACCTGTTATTTTTAAAACTGAAATCTCATCAGAAGGGTTTACTCTACCCCGTATCTTAGAAAAAACTTCAGAATTTTCTTGATACTTTCATTTTTTTATTTTTTAACATGGGATTTTCCTATACCGCATTTTATCCATGATCCAACGTCTTTAATTATTGAGACAGGGAGATCTCCGAAGGAATTATCCCTATATTACGAAAGGTACCGCGGTATTAACTATCTGTTTGCACTGTAATTGATGAACCAATCACTTTGGTACCAAAGGCTTTGGTATATACCCGACACTCCAACCCCATAAAATCGACAGTATGAAACCGGTCGTGTTAGTGGAGTCCTATTCGTACAATAGATTATTATTATGTTTTGATCCCTTCGGCGGCATAAACGCCATAGAATATAGCTGAGAGAATCGTGGGTGGAGAAGGAAATTCGAAAGCTTATATTTCTAGAATAAACAGTGTCGTAAAGAGGCGAGTGGGAAAAAAAATCTCCAAAAATAGAAATGTTTTAGCAAAATAAATTGATAAGGGGAAAAAGACATTGGGATTATTATTTTGCCTCGTTCCGGCCCTGATGCAATTTGTAGCGAAGTCACTATGTATAAGAATCGCAGACTTTATTAGGCTTTTATAGGATTTTGTAGCATCCGATTTTATAGAGTTGGACAAGGGGGAATTATATATTTAGGATGAGGTATATTATGTTATCCTATTATAGTCCAGTATTTTTTAAACCAGTTATTTAGTGTTTGGGGCCTTTGGGCCCTATAGCCTCTGAACTTTAACTTCAAAGCCCGGCTGAGGCTAGTAAGAAATTCTGAGTGAGTGAAATTCTTTAAAATGGCAGTAGGCCTACTCTTTTGGTTAAGAGTTTTAAGTTGAGGTTCCTCTGTGTAGATCCCGTTACTCTCCGCACATGATCCTTGACGTGATACGAGGTATAGGATAGGCTAAATTTAAATCTCACTCCGTCGTCGGGTTATGACATTTTCGCTAATTACCGCGATGTTATAAAAAAGAAAAATAAATAAATATGCAAACTGTATATAGGCTACTACTCATATACGGAGTAGGCTATTCCTATCTTGATAATTTATGGATATTCCATGTTTTAATAATTTGTTGACCCAATTTGTTTTAAAAAATTCTCATATCTCTCCTATTATAATACATAGGGTAGAATTCAGAAACCCGAAACAGAGAACGTAATAAAGTATATAGAGGAACTCGTAACATAATATACCAATATATATAGTGTCCATTGATTTTCCCTATAGAGGGCAAACTCTGGCAAACTCAATGGTTAAGTCGTAGAGCCTAACGTAAGTGAAAATGCCCAGCACTCATTCTCAAAAATTACTTCAATGAGATCCACAATAATTCTTACTCTATTTTGTGTTTCTGGATTCCACCCTAATTTTACGTATTATATTCCATTCTCTCCTATTATTAAATAGTAGAAAGTAGGAACCGAATAAACAAACCCGAAAATAATATTTTACCCTGCATGATTTTCCCGAATAAATGCAATTATCCAACCGTTTTCTGCACATCTGATCAGCCTTTATTGCTACAATAATTGGAACTATTATAATAACTTACGAGTTAGTCATATAGGCCTGCGTACGTAATAACACAGACAAAAACGAATACGAGGAAGAAAGAAAGAAAAAATTCATTCTATAAGAGCAATGCAATAAGCCGGCTTTCATTTCTAAAGCGGAAAAAGGTTGGATATTTTGTTTTTTCGAGAACAATGTCGAGACATTTCCTTACCAGCATTGACGTGTAATAATGTTGGTTCCATTGTAAAATTATAGTGCTTGACTCCACTGTACCAATAAGCAGTCACTACTCGGCCTGCAATGAAAAGAAATGGAATTTTCCTAAGCTTAATATTAATATTTAAAATTATATTATTGTATAGGCCTATTCTCTATACACCTTAGAGTCCTTAGGCAATTATGTAAATATTTTGCATTCTAGATTCAAGAGAAAAGAAATTGGTTTTTTCCTATTTTTGTTTGCTTTAAAAGTTTTATAAAGAAAAATTGAAATGATACTACTGTATGCAATTGCGAGAGCTGCTTGCTTTTGTAAGGATTTCATTGATTGTATGTATGCGCTCAAGTTCTGGTTGGATTAATTAGAATTGCAGAAATCGATCAATTTTATGCAGTAAATAACGTACAGTATAAATAAAATAGATGATCTATACATAGAAACTTAACAGTATCTGCGTAGTAACTTATCATATGAATGACGTTAATTCGTAACGTGTTGTTAAGTTATTTATTAAGAATTTCATTATTGGAGTATTTGAAGCGTAGCCTACGGAATTTAAAAAAAAATTCCGTAGACTACGATTTGAAGGATAAAATTAAAATAAAATGGTTCTCAGAAAGCTTTCGCAGAGCCGGCGCAGATGGTCTAGAGCAGGGGTCCGAAACTGGCGGCCCGCGGAGCCTCAAAATTTGGCCCGCCGCGCCGTGGCAAAAAAAAATTCGCACTTAACTATTTTTAAGCCATTTTCTATCTTTTTTTCAATATCATGGCCCGCGAAAGTATCCAGAAAAAAAAGGCCGAATTTGGCCCACTCCTAAATATAGTTGGGACCCCTGGTCTAGAGGTCCTGCCTTCAGAGTCACTCCCCCCCCCCTCCTCCTCCCAAAATAAAAGTAAACAAATTCCCTCAGGATAAACTAGAACACAATCGGGTAATGCAATCCCATTCCAATTTACAAGATCAATATTTCACGCATGCGTAGGCAAATCTGCACATGCGCAATAACAACTCTACAGGACATATGGGACTCAATGGTGTGTTGTCCAATGATAATTTAAGAAATGTGGGACCCAACTACAGAGATACGTTCGATCAATTGGAATGGATTGATACGAGAGTTGCATTATAATACCCCCTGTGAGATAATTTATCCTGGTTACCTGCGACCAGGAGTTAGTTATTCGTCACCCAACACAGGAGTGTTCCCATTGGAAATACACAGGAAACTCCTTTTTTGTGGTGACGATTAGAGCGTTCCAGGCGAGTTTGTTTACTTTTTTTAGCTCTTTTTTGTTTCAAAAAAGGACGTTTATCTTTGTGTCAAATCACGCAGATCAACGTCCTCTAGAAGCTATACTATTTTTAAGTTTTGAAGTACTTTATTCGGTTGTTTCATCAATTGCTGTTTGTTCACATAAAATCACTGAGAGTCCACATTAAAGAAGCAAAAATAAGCATAAGTATAAGTTACACAAATTCTTTACCTTGCAAATCAAACGTTGGAGATGGACAACTTCGACAGAAGAGATTTTCACCCAGATCTTCTAAATTCTGATGGTAGAAGAGTTCTGTATGCGTCAGGTGATTCGCCCAACTCTGAGCATAATGACATAACTGCAAGAAAATATGAAAACGTTGGGTTAGGAGCGGGTTACAATCATGGACCCAAGGCTGTCCACCGCTCCCTCCCTTTTGTTGCACACTATTTCGTTTGTTCTAAGCCGTATAACCTAAGTAATAACTTATACGGAATATTCTATTTGAGCAAGTGAAATCCTAGAATTGTCCATTGTTGCCCCTTCCTATAGGTTTTGGCTGCTATTTGATGCCAGTTATAAGTATACGAGTAGACACCGCATTGCAGATGACTTCTGTTTCTTCGTTAATCCGAGCGAAAATGAGGACTCTAAATTGCGTAATGAATGAATACATACGACAGTATCTCAGTAACATTGAAATTAATGAGAAAGTTAATAATTTATTATGTTTTATATTTGTATTTAATTCTGAAGGAATTAAATCTTAATTAGTACATGAAGTTTATTCTGCTGAAAAGAATGAAGCAACAATATAGAAAGAATTATTTTCTGGTTACTTCTGTATCAGGGACGGACGGACGGCTTATAGAATACTGGTATACGGTACCAGGAAAAACGAATTAAAGATAGGGCATAATTATATACCTAAACTAGAACACTAGAACTAAAACCACTATATCCTATTAACTTGCAGATCATTCTAAGGAATACCCCCAAAATAGATTTCTACAAGGTCCGAAGGGAGTAATGAGTGTTGGGGTTACCGACCGTAAATGCCCTCTAAACTAGAAGTTGTAGGCTATCCGCTATAGGGTCACAGCAAAATTGGTCGTGTTGGGTGTCTATGAAAAGGTATCGAAAAGGGGAATTCAGTCGTGGGGTTACCGACTAGAAATTACGTCACCACAACCGCGGAGTTAGATTTCGGACTGCATACTCCATTCGTCTGATCTTTACGGAGCGTTTACAGCATTGCGAAATTGCAGGACCTTACGTGCGGCCTTGTTTTAAATAGATTAGTATACGGCAATTAAGGTAACTTTGCCTACCTCACTGGATAGGGCGAGGGGTGGCGCACCATGCCTTTCCCTGAAGATGTTGTGCCACCTTAAAGACTCTAGCACAAACTCGCTTTCCTCAAAAAACGTCTCACAGTCCTCATCTCTAAAGTTGACTGTTAGCGGCCTACTTAGCAGTAACTGTAAGAAATAAATAAAAAATACAATTATTTAATTAAAATAATGTAACCTTATACATTTAAGCTTACTTGCTGAGCCAAGTTTTCCATACCAAGTTATTATATATATTATTACAGTATACGTATAATAACTCCACTACATAATATTTAATTTATGCCATAATCCACCCTGCCGCAGGTATAAATTAATAATGCTAATATGCCTTTTTTTCTCTCTCTGGGCTATGAACAGCCTGACAGGTATATCATAGCGATGTACGTACGTATACAGTAACTGCCTATTTCATTTGGCTCACCATCCAGTAGAAACCTTACAATTTTCATAATAATAATACCGTATAGTTGCTTGCCCACAATGCCCGTGAAACAAAGCACAAATAATTAATTACTTTCCTAATCTATATATAACTTAGTTACGAGTTAAACTAAACCCATGCTATACAACCATATCGATAACAGTATGCGGTTTTCTGTAGGAATACAGTATTGTTGGAGCTTGGACGAAGTTGTAGATATCATGTTTGCAGTATAATGCAGGAGTATACCTTTAGTAAATAATAGTCACTGTCGTCATGGAAAAAAACGACAAATTGTTAGAGGTAACAGAATTGGAAGCGGTATATGAATAAGCGTGATCACGATTCGTGTAATTATACTAATTGGGAGGTAAATATAGGATACAGTATCTATATAAAGCAAATAATTCTAGCTATGAGTATGTATAGGAGATATTTGTACGTTCTTTTTGTTAATTCAATGATTTACGCTTAACCACATTATTTTGTCCTGCCGTAAATGTCAAGTAGAATATACGCATGCGTATAAGGATACATACAGTTATAAGATTTCAGATTTGAGGTAGAAAATAGTATAGTACGCGGTAAGATGAACTATTATTAGGATGAGATGAGGAGAGCTTTGGAATTTTCGGATGAGTAAAATCTTATATCGCATTGACATTTCTCTCTGTAGTATAAGCTACTTACTCGTTAGAGGGATCTAAACTAAGGGGAATGCACCCTTGCAATCAAAATGAAACTCGCCTATATACAGCCTCATAGCTGAGACTGGTGTAAAAGAATATCTGGGTGTGTGAAATAATTGATATTAAAAAAAGTATAGCTCTTTCGGATGAGAGTTTAAGAGGGTGTATTACAAATGTAGGTAACGATTTGCGGAGGACTAGCTGGGCTCCAACAATTCGTATCCTAACAACTCGATAGTACCCGAACAATTAAATAGCCTAATTGTTCCCCCTAACAATTCGTCTCCAAAATTTCGTACCTTAAGTCCGAACATCTCTTTCTCTTACGGTCGAGGTCGCACGAAATGTTAGGGGACGTTGCAATTGTTCGGGGGCAAATTGTACGGGTACGAGTTATTGGGAATTAACTGACTGAGGACGAGTTGTTGGGGACGATCTCAATGTCCTCAAATCACTCCTTTAAGTTATACACTCTTACACCGCGAAGTCTTTACGTGTGATATTTATTCTACGAACCATGGTGGACGGTCTGTGTACATCATCTGAATCTGCACATTAAAGAACCCTTATTTCAGGGGTGAAATCCCTCTGATAACTTATTAAGAAAAATTTAATTGTCGCTCATCGTCACATCACTCACATTACAAATCAAACAAACACTAGGTAAATTACTCCTCTTACAGGTCTTGTCTTAAATATAATTTGGGTCATCCTTTAGGTTCGGCTTTTCATACTTACAGATATGTGTATCAGGGAAATTCTACGCTCCCGCCTTCACAACATAAACAAACCTAAACAATCTCCTAATAATTGGAGTGTTCGCTTTGATAGAAGATACAAAATTGTAGAGATCTCTTGGCGGAGATTAGGGAATGATTGCTCCACTGATTGTGACATCTTTTCGTGTAACATTTTTATAATAAATCAAGCGTGTCGCACGTACACCTTCACGTGAACAATGGATGGGGCACGAAAGTTTTTCTTTTGTCTCCCTCCCTTGGATTTCATCACGTACTGCGTGATGTGCCGTTCAAAGGAGACACCAAATTTTATCGACAAAAACCAACGTTGCCATTGCTGTATTAATATTCATTCCACGCTCAACTGCTTTTGTCTTCGGGTCCCGTTTAATATTTTTTTTTTTTTTGTAATTTCCTAAATGCTGCTATAGTCGGCTGCAGCCATTTAATGACAGTAGATGATATTTTATTTAAATGGGTGGATTATGTTTATTAGACTATATATATCATCGCTTTATGATGTAAATGCAAATAATAAACGAAGGTCAGAGAGTCGATTGTGTTTAAAGCAGTCCCAACTCCCAATGCAGCTTTATAGGGTTCAAATCCAGGTCAGGTCGGTATAGGATTTTTTGTTTCGATCGGGTAAGTCCTGCATGAGAACTGAGATTTCAACAGAATATTCATGATCATGCTTTACCGTATGCAGAATATCCAGGGTGCTTTAAAATCCTTATTAAGTTAGAAGAGAAATAAGATAAAATTTGACCCAGGAAGGTATTGAAGTTTCAAAGCCGCATTTTGAAGCTGGTGTATAGACCAAATCCACAATCAATAAAGCAGCGATACTATTGCAATAACGCGCAATAACTATTGTGCGGAAGTAAATCTGCTCACAGAGCATGCGCACTGAGCAGAATTATTGTTTTTATGTTTACATTCGTGGATTTGGTCTATAAAGTCAAGGAGTGTTTCCATGTCTCTTCATATATCCAAGGAAAAATTCAAATCCCCCCCCCGTCCTCGAGTTACTTATGACATTCATTGTAACTCACCGACAAATCAAACAAAATAAAAAGTGTTGACCAGTTTATTCCAGAAGTGGAAAATTTGCTTGGTTGAAATAGCCAATCGTTCAGGCCCAGAAAGACATGTGCAAACATAATTCGTCCTGGAAAGCAGTGAAAAACTAATATTGCCTCAGACTTATCATGGAAGTCCAAAAAAGGGCCTTATATATGTTATACAGCAGAGAGATAATTATTTTCATAGCAGCTAAGGTTATCTCAGCAAAATGAAAATTGTCGTATCATACCTTCAGAGTTCAGACTGTTATATATAATAAAAGATGCTGGACATATTAAGGACCTCTGCCTGGTGTCGTGATTTGATTCACTTCCGGTCACAGACGGAAATGAAGTCGTATAATATAGCAATCTTCTCACTCTCTGTATCATACCCGAGTATGTGGGCTCCCATACGTAGATTGCCAAAGGTTATATGAGCCATATATCTTGCAGTGTTTTGTCCTGTATTTACTTTATTATTAAAAACTTATAGAGCGGAGTATAGAATTTCAGACTTTTTCTCCTTGGTTGGACAGGAAAGAATGTTTGATATAATATCAGAGACGGTTATATTTTATTCCGAAACTTATACTGTGCAGTAATAAAAACAGGACATCATGAATTGCTTGCAGCCGTTGACAAGAACTAGTTTTGAAAGGATTCGTAATAAGAAACGAGCAAAATAAATATAAAGAAAAATAATGACGCCATAAATAACCCCTTTGAAATTACCGTATGTTTTTTTTATTGGAAAGGTAGAAATTATTACTTGTAGCTTATGACCCGTCTTTGCTGGCGCATTACCAATTAAAATACATAAGAAAATGAATCCTTCATAATACGTATATATACGAGTACTTACAAGGTCGAGTAAAGTTTAAGGTCATATCATGCTTGCTTACTCTTATGTTATTAACTTAATATTAGTATATACTGTAGTCTTATACGTTAATTAAAAGTTATACGGGCTAGTAGAATTATTACATTACTCATAATAATAATTGTTCTTTGTTGCACTACTGCACGGATGAAAAAAATGGCTAACTACAGTACCGGTATCGGATTTAAGCATTTATTATTATTAATACATGGGCAAGGTCCAGGGCCTCCGTCCCCAACCAAACTGAGTGTGAGTAATCTGTGCGAAAAGGGAGTCGCCGGAATAAGTTAGCACCGAACGACTTTAAGTTCGAACGGAATAAGTTCGCCAATTTTAACTTGGAACGGGTAATTTCGAAACAAATTCGATAAAAATCGAATAAATTCCGACACAGAATAAACCAGAGAATTGTTCTGTGTCGGAATTTATTCGATTTATATCGAATTTTTTTCGAATTTTTTTTCGAAGCTATTCCGGCGACCCCGAAAAGGCATACACATAAATGAATAATCTATGCGAAAAGTCCGATCCTAAAAAAATCTGTTTGACTTATCAGACTTAAAATAATTTTCGTGTCCCCGCAAGACACTTTCTGGAAATTCTCATCTTGGCTCTATGTATTTCCCAAGGAGTTTACTTCAAAACTGCGTCTGCTGGAGGCCTCCATAAAATTTTTGCTCTGGTCCCCACATTTGTAAATCCAGCCCTGCTGGTTAACTAAAGGCCAGTTGTACCAACCTTTAAACCTGGTTTAAAGTTAACTATCTAATCTTAACTATTGTAATTTTGTAAAAGTTAAAGGTACAACTGGCCCTAATAAGATTTATAGGAAGAAAATATTCTATCCAAAAATCAAAAAAAAAAAAATTGTTTGAAATGTTATCTTGGGAATTTATACCACAGTCTTTCATCATTAACATGCACAATTAATCAAATATTTACTTCAGAATTTTTCATTTTTTTCATTGTACTTTTTTTTAAACAAAGGATGGAAAAATCAATAATGGATGCATAATAGCCGCCCACCACTCATTATTTTCTGCTATTATACTGCATGATTGTACTGATTTGCTCCAGGAAAAAAAGGGCAAATAATTCGTAAAAAAAAAAAAAAAAACGAAGGAAATAAATTGTGACACGGTGAAATATATTGTATGAACTCAATACCACGCCATGGCTTGATGTATTGCTGTATTGGATGCTTCTTTCCTCTGTATGTCTCGTATAAATTCATTTTCCCCCAATTTTTTTCCCGTTTCGTCTGGGCCTTGTTATAAGGCAAGCGTAAGAAACTGATTATCACCGCATGATAGTGTCGCCGTAGATAATTGACTAATTTATAAATCTGAGATATATGTATAGGCCCTCTGGTGATAGTGATATAATTTATACAGGGTGCAGGAAAATTTAGGTCAGGGTATAGCATTTATAATCATTGGCAGCCTATCTGTATATGGTCGCAATCATCGTAGAGTTTATAAAATGATGATTACATCGATTATATATTGTTCGATATTGCGTTTCTTTTTAGACACCCGGTATATATAGGCTATATGACAATAGACTATAATTAAAGAGGCAAACATATTCTAAAGAGCCTACAGTAAGATTGAAGAAATAATAGCAAACATTATTTTATTATGTAAATTATAAGAAATATAGAGTTAGATCCCAGAACATAGTCTCTAAATCCAACTCCCACTACGGTACGTAACGCTCGTACATTATTTTGTTTAGCAGACTGCTCTTTCTGTTTAAATATTTACCAGTTGAATAATACTTTATCACATATTTGTTTACTAAGTCCTCTCGCTAATTTGCACAAATATACATTAAAATGTTCTCTTTGCTAATT